>WWET01002130.1:0-29999 GCA_011038615.1 Limnodynastes dumerilii
ATCTATCTATCTATCTTTCTTTCTTTCTTTCTAATATCTATCTATCTATCTATCTATCTATCTTTCTAATATCTATCTATCTATCTATCTATCTATCTATCTATCTATCTATCTCTGCAGGTGTCTTGTAGGGGGTATATGTAAGTGACCGGATCAGCCATGCGTTATAACACGTTGGACACAGTAATAGGCACCAGGTATTTCCCAGTGATTGGCTTTTATTGTGGACATCTCCTTATCCCATTCGGAGGGTGTTACTCTGTGTCCAGCGTGGTATTGCAGTATACCACATACAGTTCATTAACTCCTTGAGTGCCGCAGAGTGTGTCTCGGCCTGTGTGTTAC
Source organism: Limnodynastes dumerilii (assembly GCA_011038615.1). Classification (NCBI taxonomy): domain Eukaryota; kingdom Metazoa; phylum Chordata; class Amphibia; order Anura; family Limnodynastidae; genus Limnodynastes; species Limnodynastes dumerilii. The sequence continues at coordinate 346 of WWET01002130.1, forward strand.
CATAGAAACACTGAGGTGGTGTGGCAGCTAGTGCACTTCTGTATGTGCTGAAAAGATCAGATCCTCCCTGAACAATTAATTCATCATCAGTTAAATTTTAATGCCAAACAATGATATAGACTGAGTAGAGGCGCCAAGCTGCCAAGGCATTATCTCTCCTGCTTTCTTACAACACGGTGCCCCATGGGGCTTGTTGTAAAGATGCTCTGCATGCATAATGCACCGCACATCCACACTCCAGAGCCAGGTTACACAGACAGGGAAGAAACAGACAATGCAGGGAGAGAAAAACATCTCTGACATGCTCCTTTCCAGGTCCCACTCAATGTACCCATAATGTACCTGTGCTGCACCTACACCTGTATATATCCTGTGTTGCACCCGCAATGGTCCTGACCTTTACCAGTACTTATCCTTAGCTGCACTTATGCTATACCTGTCCTTTACCTGTATCCTGTGCTGCATCTACACTGTACCTGAGCTTTACTGAATCTGTGCTGTACCCCTACTCCCCCTGTACTGTTCCTACACTGATTTTATACTGGACCTCTACCCATCCCCCTGCACTGACCCTGAATTGATCCTGTACTGTACCTCTACCCATCTGCACTGTTTCTGTACTGTACCTCTACCCCCAATTCACTGTTACTGTGCTGGTCCCATACTGCACTGTTTCTGTGTTTTACCACTTACACAGCCCCCCCCCCCCAACTTTACCTGCATTGTTCCTGATAATGCAGTGTATTAGAAAATGCAATAATTCTACATTATGATTTATATATATTTATATCATAGCGACTAAAACTGGCCATACACTAGAAACGCTCTGGTACAATTATTTGATCTTTTAAAATGTTTCAGTTATATTGAACACCCAATATTAAGCTGAACTAATCGTTTATCGGGTCACCTCCTGCTAGGTTAGATAATTATTATAGTGAATGGCCAGCTTTAGGAAATGGCTGGTGAGAGATTTTAAAGATACCAAGAAGTGATACTATGCTGCTTTATTTAATATATAATAAACGATTATGTTATGTCAAGAAATGCTGGCATTGAATCCAATTACTGACACATTATACAATGCAGTATGTAAGTGGGCAGTAAGGTCATATAATATAAACAGTGAGGTGCATGCAGTGTATTGTTTAATGAATTCTGTGGCTGTGAAGAGAGGAATAATTGTTAGTTAGGAGATGAATCTCTCAATAACTCACAAGGGAAGGGGATGGGAAAGATGAAAAGCAATGTGATGAGGGAGGAGCACATTGTAGTCTTTTTTCATTAATGAAAATAATAACACAACTACTGAGAATGACCTCCCATATATTAAAGCACAGTGTAGAATGGATAAAACAGATTCTCTGCACACACTATATGTTTCAGTCGGAAGAAAGCTTTTCCATGCAGCGCCAGTTCTCTCAGACATGCTCAGGGAAAAGCAGCATTGTTTGCGAACTGTGCTCTGGTGGCTCAAGTGGTTAGCACTTCTGCCGTCTAGTGCTGCACTCATGTGTTCAATTCCAGGACAAGTTGTTATCTGCGTGGGATTCCTCTCACAATCCAAAAACATTTTAGCACGTTAATTATCTTCTAATAAAAATGAACCAATATGTGTTAGATAATTTGTATCGTAAGCTCAAATTAGACAAGTTTATAAAAGATGAATATTCCGTATACAGTGTTGTGATATTTGGCCGGATCCTGACCTGCAATTAAGATAATCGTAACGGGGTGCATGCGCACAACCTTCAAAACTGGGGAATTACATACGAAATGTACATAATTCCCCTGGCGGCCGTTACTGAGGATCTGGCCCATTGAATCTATATAAACTGATAATGATGAAGCAAACTACATTGGATAAGGCAGCATTGCCTACTTTCTATTTCTTCCCCTCGGGAGATCTCGAAGGTAAAAAATAGATGCCTCTATGGGGGCGGGGCTAAATGGCACAATTTATGCAAATCACTTTCTGAAGCCCCACCCCTGTTTGTCATCACTGGTATTCATAGTGGACCTGATTCACACTTAAGAACGCGATAGGTTCCTAAATATACGCAACTAATAGCAATGAAACTTCCTCGTCACGCCCCCGGTTTTCAGGTTCGTATGTGACTTACGAGTACCATAGGGCTCCCTTAACTGTAGTTTTGCATTTCAACCGCGCCTTTGTTGCGTGATTTAAATGTCTCCCTACACCCATTTCTGCGTATCTTCCTATTTACTTATTCATAGAACGCCCATTTCTGCGTATGTTACTGCGAACGTAGAGACTTTAGGTACGCAGTGTATAAGTATGGAATTAACGTACTTAAGTCCAACGTTAATAGCGTAGAAAGTTACTATGCATGCGCTGTTGATCCGTTCTTTAAAAAACGCACCTAAATTCCGAAGCGCGGAATATGCGAACTTAACTCAAACGTAAATAGCATATAAAAGAGGTACTACGCATGCGAACTTCATCCGTTCTTAAATATACGCACCTAAAATCTGAAGTATTTTTAAGTGTGAATCAGGTCCAGTGTTCCTGGGGAGGGCGGGGCTTGATGACATAAGGGCCAGATTTACTAAGCTGCAGGTTTAGAAAAATGGAGATGTTGCCTATAGCAACCAATCAGATTTTAGCTGACATTCTCAAGTATGTAATAGGAAAGTGAGAGCTAGAATCGGATTGGCTGCTATAGGCAACATCTCCTCTTTTGCAATCCTGCAGGTTAGTAAATGGGAAATTTTCTTGTGGTCCCAGGATAACGGGATAACTGCCCGAATTTTAGGTAACACTGGGTTAGATTAGTAGTACCCCATTGTACATGGATCAGCTGGACTCCCCTATACATTACAATCAGATCCACCAACTTGTATACAACTTCAGGAATCATAAACCATTTGGATTCTTTTTCACAGCTGAGCAATATTTGTGCAATTTTTTAATGTTTGTCAATAATTTTACTGACAGTGACAACCATATTATCACACTCAGTATGAAAATGCATGACAGCCAGGTACAAAGAAATCAGACTGAATCTCATAATGATGTTATATTCCTTCCGTCACAACAATGTCAAGTAGATTCACACCTCAATGAAGTCTCAGGCTGAGAATTGGCATTAATATTTGATGAGCTGAGTGTAACCGTGGGAACGTTGCGGTGAAATAGATGTACCACATGTTGATAAAGCAGATATAATTTAGCACTTTGCAACACAAGAATCATTAAGGCCTTTATTTTATATTACACCTCGTCTGGATTTATCACAGACAGAAAACTTACCAAGCGGCTGGTAAACTGCCGACGAGATTAAATTGGCTGTTAATTATAGAACTTCTAAACACCCCGGGCTCCACACAGCCTTCATTTTCTCTCTCTCTCTTTTTCATGTTTGCAGCTAGGAGATAAGAGACGCAAGTAGAGTCCTCTATTGCAGAGTCTGTAATCATTGAACTTATCTAAAAAAACAGGCATCTAGAGCAGTAGAGAGACACCAGTGCCCTCTCATTTACCTTCCAGATCCCAAAGGGGACATCTATCAAAAATCTCAGACACGAGAGAAGGTGCCCTCTCTCATAACACCCAGACACTGGAGCAGGTGTATTCTGCTAAATCTCTCAGACACGGGAAAAGATGTCCTCTCTCATAACACCCAGACACTGGAGCAGGTGTATTCTGCCAAAGTTCTTAATCACTATTTTCCTCTAATTCTCAGGCATAGCTGGAGGTTCCTTTCGGCCATAACTTCCAGGGACAGAAGGCTATATCTTTTGCCATTATTGTTGGACACATCAGAAGATTCTTCTGTCATTACCACTGAGGCTCAGAAGGATATATCTGTTTTCAGACACAGGAGGAGCCATTAGTTTTAGACACAGAAAGAGATCTCTAGACACAGTAGAGAGATATTATTTACCATAATTCAGGAGAAGGTGTCTTGTGTCATAGCTCTTAGACCCAGGAAGAGGTGTCTTCTGTGATAATTCTTAGACCCAGGAAGAGGTGTCTTCTGTGATAACTCTCGGATATAGGAGGAGGTGTCTTCTGTGATAACTCTTAGACCCAGAAGGAGGTGTCTTCTGTGATAATTCTTAGACCCAGGAAGAGGTGTTTTCTGTGATAATTCTTAGACCCAGGAAGAGGTGTCTTCAATGATAATTCTTAGACCCAGGAAGAGGTGTCTTCTGTGATAATTCTTAGACCCAGGAAGCGGTGTCTTCTGTGATAACTCTCGGATATAGAAGGAGGTGTCTTCTGTGATAACTCTTAGACCCAGAAGGAGGTGTCTTCTGTGTTAATTCTTAGACCCAGGAAGAGGTGTCTTCTGTGATAATTCTTAGACCCAGGAAGAGGTGTCTTCTGTGATAATTCTTAGACCCAGGAAGGGGTGTCTTCTGTGATAATTCTTAGACACAGGAAGAGGTGTCTTCAGTGATAACTCTCGGATATAGGAGGAGGTGTCTTCTGGAAATCTCTTGAACCAGAAGGAGGTGTCTTTTGTGATAACTTTTAGACCCAGAAGGAAGTGTCTTTTGTGATAACTTTTAGACCCAGAAGGAGGTGTCTTTTGTGATAACTTTTAGACCCAGAAGGAGGTGTCTTTTGTGATAACAATAATAACATGTGATAAAATAACATAACTATAAGATAAAGGAGGAGATGATCTGCCATAACTCCCAAACACAGTTGAGATGTATTCAACCACATAGTTAGAGACAGTCTCTGATTTAAGGATTTTCCTGTACTTGGGGATTTGTGCATAAGATACAGGTGAATGGCCGTTCTCTAGCAGCTGTCTTTGAATTCCATGATGATCTTTACAGATATATACAATATTAATTCAGTGAAAGGGACCATATAAATTTGAAGTAATAAAACCCTCAAGTGTTTATTAACCATCTGCCTGATGATCTACTGCATAATTAATTCAAAGCCAGGACAGGTTACACTTCCCCAAGTTTTAAAAATAAAATGCTCTGGATGTAAAAATAGGCTTTTGTCATTGGGCATTTCAATTATACATTGTTATAGTTATAGTGTGCTACAATCACATTAACATTGTTTGACTGGAATATTTTGAATGGAGTGGCGCCGTAATGAGGTTAATTTATTGAACTTTCTAAATAAAAGCTAAAGTTAATCTGTTGCTGATTCAGTTCCAGAAGTCATTGCGATATAATGATGAAATTTAGAAACTGCTTCCTATTTCCCTGCAGAGAGGCTTATAGAGGCGGCCATTTTTATGGAGACCAAGAAGTTAGAAATGAGGAAGTCAGCGGATCTTCTATTCATAGTCTTCACAATAATGATTTCCTGACAATAGGCCTGATTCACACTTAAGAAGCTTCTGCTTATTAAGTGCGTATCTGGCCTAAATGACCTACTGCACATGCATAGTATGTCATTTATGCTATCTATGTAGCAGATCGGTACATAGATAGTGAACGTGTGGTCTCTGTGCAATGTCCGTACAGATATTGCACAGAGAAATAAGGTAGCCCTATGGCACTCGTAAGTGCTATAAGTTACATAAAAATGGGGGGCGGCTTGGGGTCTGGAAGCGTGAGTTAGGTGCGCATCTGTCTGCACCTAACTCACTCTTAACTGTGAATCAGGTCCAATATTACAATCAATAAATACGGATGGTAACATTTTAATTAAGAACATTTTTTCCTAGCAGCATTAGACACACCCATGGGTGGAGCTATTCACAAGACACACCCCTTGGGTGGTACAGGACACACCCCTTTGCCGCAGTGCCTTGATAACACTATCCCAATTTTAATTTTCAAAAGTTGCCAACTTTGGTTAAGACATTGGGGTAGATCCAGAATTACGTTTGCCGTACGTATTTTCGTGTGCGTAACTTCTATACACTCCCCTTGGCACACCCCTTTAATGTACGTATTTTGTCAAGATACGCTTTTCAATAACTTCTGCCAACGTAACCGCAGTGATCTGCACACGTACGTATGGGGGACACGTATTTACGCAGCTAAGCACGCCCATACTGTACACTTTAAATACAAACCCCCGCCTACTTAACGTATTTCAGACGTATTTTGGACTCACGAAAAATTGGTACGCCCACACGTAAGTATTTACGTGACACATACGTGAATGGCCCATACGTTCACAAATGCGCAGTACTTACCAAAAAGCGATTTTATGTCTCCGCCGCGCGTAAATTCGCTCACAAGCGTTGTTCTGGATCTGGCCCATTGTCCAAAGCAACCAATCAGACTTTAGCCATATTGTTATGGTATGTTCTACCAGGTGACCCATTTTTGGTGTAACCAAATATATAGAAAGAGATTAACGCATTAACCACAGTTGTCTCTTGCTAGCGCATCAGTGTATAGTAACTACCCCGCTGTCACCCTGCAGTGTTTTTTCCTTGCTTGCTCTCATTAATACACAGAGATAACATTTCTCTTCTATTTACTTCAATTCATTTAATTATCCGTGAAAGTGTTACTCGTCCATTCAGATTTTGTTCATTGCACCAAATGTCAGGGTATGTAAGTATGGTGGCAAGACGGAAATTATTCATCGTTAAGGACAAACCATGGTCCAGAAAGGTCAGAGCTAAAACAATCAGCAATATACTTCCGACACACACTACACCTCCCATATTCTGGTCTATTGCAGACATAAATCTCCCTCTTCCATTATGTATGATGCATTTATTTATATACATATTAAATACATTACTGTACGTATTGCCGAACATGTAAATGCCGTTATAGTTAGCTGCTATTAACTGTACGCTTCCTAAGCCTATAAATACAGTGAGCATCCACACGTTTATATATGTGTGACTGTAGGTGAGGGGTGAATGTTAATGTGATTCTTAGCATTTGGAAATGTAAATGTTAGTATGGGGGCGGAAGAGACGGTGAGCAGGCAGGAAGAAAAGCAATACAACAGAAGGTTAAATAAAGAGAAATGAATAAAACAGAAAATAGCCCAAAACATAGCACCCAGACACAGGGGTAAAACTAGACATAGTCTGGCCAGACAGCAAGTGGATGGGGCTTGCATCTGGTTGGGCGGGAGGATGGATGCGTGCCCCACCCCACTCTTACCGGCCACCACTCTTGCATAAGCAGGCAACTGCCAGAGGCTGGCAGCTTAAAATAGTGCTCATAACACAGTCTCTGGGCTTGATTTACTAAGCTGTGGGTTTGGAAAAGTGGTGATGTTGCCCATAGCAACCAATCAGATTTTAGCTCTCACTTTCCTATTACATGCTAGAAAATGTCACCTAGAATCTAATTGGTTGCTATGGGCAACATCTCCACTTTTCCAAACCCACAGCTTAGTAAATCTGTCTCTGTGAGTGCTGAGCACTTATTTATAATTATATTGCTGGCAGTTTAGTGCTAACTTATACCAGCAGCAACCTCCTTTCCCTTCCCTGCCAGCAGAGGACACTGCTAAGCTGACAATGTATTTCTAAACAGCACTCAGCGGAACCATAAACCATCAGCCTATGGCAGCTTAGAGTTCTGTGGGTACAGTGTGGGCAGCTCCTACAGGAATTACGGTACTGCCCAAACAACAGTACAGAGCAGAGCGAACAGTTACCTGAGCAATATTTCTATACTATAAAATGCATATACACAGGGCAGAGGGGGGACATTAAAGGTGCAAATCCACAATATTCAATCATTGTGGTATTTTAACTGTATTGATGACAGAGTCAAGTTCACTCAAAACTAATATTTTCATGTTAAGTAATTACAAGAAACATAAACTGCCTCATATTTCTATATTAGGACTTCATAGTGGTCTGGATCAAGAACTAATAACGATAGGAGACTTCTGTACGCTATGTATACAAGGGCTGTGGGTCTCCACTGCAAACGCCCCTTCTCAAGCAATCGATCACAGAAGAAAGAAGACACTGCGACAAATGGTTCCTTCCATTACTCTAACTCTCCCCTTCCATTACCCTAACCCTCCCCTTCTATTACCCTAACCCCCCCTTCTATTTCCCTAACCCTCCCCTTCCATTACCTGAACCCTCCCCTTCCATTACCCTAACCCTAACCCCCCCTTCTATTACCCTAACCCTCCCCTTACATTACCCTAACCCTCCCCTTACATTACCCTAACTCTCCCCTTCCATTACCCTAACCTTCCCCTTCTATTACCCTAACCCTAATCCTCCCCTTCCATTACCCTAACTCTCCCCTTCTATTACCCTATCCCTCCCCTTCCATTTCCCTAACCCTCCCTTTCCATTACCCTAATCCTCCCCTTCCATTACCCTAACCCTCCCCTTCTATTACCCTAACCCTCCGTTCCCTGCAGCCTGACCCTAAGACTCTATATTCAGAAAAAGAAGATGGACTGTATTCACAGATCCGTTTTCACGTGGAGTTGTGTGCATATTTCTAGGTATGTTGTAACTTTATTTACGTAAGTTACATAGAATATACGCACATAAGAATATACGTTACATAGAATATACGCACATAAGAATATACGTTACATAGAATATAAGCACATAAGAATATACGTTACATAGAATATACGCACACCCGGACATGTAAATTGCATTTGAGGACATCCGTACGGAGGGCCTGGGTAGAAATACGTACTTGAAAATTTACATGAAAGTGGGTGGGGCATTTAAATAAACGCTTGAGGGTGCGGCTTTACTGAATCGCACGCACGGAAGACGTATACGCACATAAGTACACACGTAAAGATAAGAGTGGTCTATGGAGGTGTAAGTCTACAATTGCACGGATGGGAGAGGGGAGTGTCCTGGGTGTGGGTGGGTGTGGCCTTGCTACATGCGTGCGTATAATTGCGTACTTTTAAAAAATAGATCTGTGAACACAGCCCGGTAAACCGTTCAAGAAAATGTTAAACCAAGCTAAGCCAACATCATTGCACTACCACTGATCCCAACAAGCTACACAATTAAAACAATATACTTTATTCATTTATAATAAAAACAATTATTTCACAAGATATTTATATTTAATTATTTCACACATATATCCAATTTAAAAATGATTGAGGTTAATTATATTTACTATGTAGTTACCATTTAACCTAAAAATAGACAATCATGCTCATACATAAATATAAATATTGCTATGTGTGTCTTTTTTTATTCTGTTTCTTTTTCTCCCTGTAAATATGGTGAATGTATGTACAACCCTTCTATGTGATTGTACAGGAAGTCATTTTCTTCTTTGCCATTTTACTTAATTGTTTATTAATTTTGTTTTCCTCCTAATGTACATTCCACTATATTTACATTGATTTCCAACATATTTCAGTGTTACTGCAAGTTGCTGGCAAAATGTAATAAAAATAATTTGAATAAAAAAAAAAAAATAGACAATCATATAGAGAATAGATAACGGTACAGTCTAGTATTTCATAGTATGCAGAAGTTCCCAAAATTGTAATAAATACAGTAAGAGTTATGAATCCTCATAAATAATTTCAGGATGCAAGTTTCCTGTCAGTCTGTGCTGCGTGCTACCTGAAATTCTGTATTGTAACTCATCCGTCCATAGCAGAATCCTGTGCAGAATTCCGTCTCCGAGCACACTCACCCTGTGTATGAGATATGTATAGTAGGTGGGCATAGGAATGCAGATCCTACAGTAAGGATGTTCCAAAGTCTTTACGTATGATCCACCTAAGGTAGACCTATAACTGTGAGGGCGCTGCAGGTGGTGTGCGCTCCCCTCGAACGTACGGAAATCTGGAAATCAAATGTTAGCCTCTGTTGCGGAGTCTAATGTACTGAATTTAAGCACAATTCTGGATCCAGCCATTTAGGCATTGTGTATATACAAATCCCAGAATGCTTCAACATCATGGGAATAGCTGATACATGGCAAAGCATGATGGGACTTGTAGTACACAATAGCTGGAAAGCTACAGGTTGCCTATGTCGGATTTAAACTATAGTCAGTAGCAAAGCAATTAAAGCTGGAGAAAGCATGATGCTGGGGAGGAGGTGTTAAACATAAGGGAGAGAATGCCAAAATTGGCATGAAGGAGGATAAACACCCGACTGCTGGGCATTATCTACCAAGCAGTATGGGTTTTGTAGTAAGCCAATCAGGGGTGGTTAGGTAAGATGGAGAGGGCTGGGGGGTGGGCTGTACTGGGGGCTATATAAAGCTGTCTATTTCTTTTCAGATGGGGCATAGGTTGGCGGTAGCGGGGGAGGGGGGGTCGGGGGGTTGTCAGTAAGATTTGATGCTTGTATGGTACCCGAGTGGAAATGGGTTACAGATGTTATTGCAAATATGTGGATTGCAGAGAGGTGTAAGCAATGTAAGGAAACTCAGCGTCACTTTAAGTAAAATAAATTTAGTTTTATCAAATATTTTCTCCTTATTTATTTCAGTTAAGGATGAGCAGAGAACTTAGCAAAATCACAGAATTGAGCATGTACAATTGTTACAATTAGAAATAGCTACTTTCAAAACAGAGCATGTAAAATATTTGTATTCAGTAGTAGAAATTTTCTTATTTATAAATCACATAAAATACTAAGAAGAAATCGTCTTCTAAACTGCTTTTCTTCCAAAGACAATCATGAATCTATATAAATTAGCAAAACGTATTTTTATAAAGTTACTAATCACAGTGCTAAATCATAGTGATGCATTTCAACCTTCTTTTAACTTTACATATAATTACCAACAGCTAGGCTTTACATTAATGAATCATGCATACATTCAGCAAAACACTATATATAATTTTAGTTTTTTTAAGCTTCTGTAAATTCTTATTCACAAAATAGTTCCTATTATTGACACTGTTTTTCAATAAAGATTGTCCATTAGCAGTTTATATTATAACTGAACACTTTCTAATTATTTTCAAATGGAGGAGCAAAGTACTTTAAAGTCTTTTCTGAGGGATTGACTTCTCACAATATATTATAGAGAGTTCACTTTTAAGCCTTTTCTCCTTTAACCTTTAAAACACCTGATTTACTGATCTGTCTCTTCAGCTGTCTCTCTCACACTTCACACAGCTTCACCACCAACTCCAAGGCTTACTCTTTACCCCTCAATAACTTTCCTGATGTTGTCACTGTCTGCAAGGCCTCTCCTTTATCAACGCTGTCTCTCTCACACCTCTTTCCACCCTCAGCACCTCTCTTTCTGTTCACCGCTTCCTCTGTCGATATTGTAACTGTCTGCAATGTCTCGGGTTTGGTGCAGAGAAGACACACCTGTTCGAGCTGAAGCAGGAAGCTACGCCGGCTGGCTGGTTCCCGGCTGCCTCCCCGATTCTCCCTGGAGTGTGCAGTATGACAGGGGTCGTGCTCTTAAGTTGACCATTACCTCCAGAGCGCCAATGATAGGGGTTTTCTGTCCTCCGTTTCGATTTGCCTCCTTCTAGCTGACCCCCCATCGGCTATCAGTGCCACCCTCGTATCTACTAAATGAATAGTCTAATTAATCTCATGATTTTAATAAATCTATGCCCCCTTTTTAAATGCCATAATGTTGCCCGTATTTTATTTCTTGAATGCTTGTTGTAAATGCCACAGTCAGTTGTTAATAGTTTTTTTATTTTTTGCATGTAGGTAAATTCTTCTGCATCGATCACTAAATACCGTGTAGCTTTTTCTTTTTACACCACTTAGAGCAGTGGCTGTGCCCACACAATCTGTATTTACTTCTCACCCCCTACACTTAGGGTTTTAGCAAGGTGCAATTTTGCTCTTTTTCACTTGTCCGAATAAATGAGATACAAATTCTTTGCAATCTACCAGAATAACTGTGCTCACTCACCTGGTAGATGCTTATTCTTATATATTCCTCTCCTGCAAAATGCTGCCTTATAACAAAAGCCAAATACATGGCTCTTATATGTTAGAGCTCAGGTGATAGATGTAATGAGAGATAACACGCATTCCTACCAGGCCACTGTCCCACACAGTGCAATGGCTTCTTCTGCATGCGGGGCGGCCCAATCCCCATGCATATGAGATACGCATGGCGGATGGAATCTGGAACGCTGATCGTACAGTAAGTGCTTGGCTAAACCCTCATTTACAATCCTGCATTCTGTATGAGGGCCTCACGCATCAGAACATTTAAGGCAGGGTTCTGGATATGGAAGGCCCAGATGTGCAAGGGAAGTGCCAGGGTTGTGAAGTCCCCTTGCACATACAGAATTAAGGATCGCAAATTCCGTACATTGGAATCTATCCTTAATTCTGGATCTGGTCCCATGTGTCTAGCACAGAGCGAACACCTGCAACTTTTACTGACGTGTCATGAAATCCAGACACTTTCTACACACCTTGAGACACCTCATTTATGTTCTTTTACCCTGAGGAATCGCCCTTCCAGCAGTTCTACACGTTTGTGGCGCTGTCTTTTGTGTCACCATGCCCTGTGTCCAGACATTCTGGAGAATTGATGACCGTGCTTTACATCCTACCTGTAGACAAGAGCCGTGTCAATCTCCAGCCACCGCTCTTGAAGACCACCCTTCACATTTGCAGACGATGTGCCCTTGTGGGCGCCAGAGGTCATTGCGACCATCCTCGTAGCGGGGAGTGCACTCCCCTGCACTTACGTGTCCAGATTCCAACCTTAACCTTTCGGCCACATACATGATCATAACAGGCCATTCCCCGCCCAGTCTCCTCATTTACATTTGTATCTCCGCCTTAACTGCGGAGAAATGATGATCGCAAACGAAGTGCCAGTCCCTCTCCCTTAACCTGCGGCGTTATAACAAACGTTATGTACGTGGACCCATACGACGCATGCACACAACCTTCTAAACAGTGACATTACATACTTGCTGTACATGAGGATCTAGGCCAGTGTATTAAACGCTGTGAGTATGAGTGTGAGCTTACAGCTTGATGATCCCAGTGTATTAGAGGCTGTGAGTATGAGTGTGAGCTTACAGCTTGATGATCCCAGTGTATTAGAGGCTGTGAGTATGAGTGTGAGCTTACAGCTTGATGATCCCAGTGTATTAAACGCTGTGAGTATGAGTGTGAGCTTACAGCTTGATGATCCCAGTTTATTAGAGGCTGTGAGCATGAGTGTGAGCTTACAGCTTGATGATCCCAGTGTATTAGAGGCTGTGAGTATAAGTGTGAGCTTACAGCTTGATGATCCCTGTGTATTAGAGGCTGTGAGTATGAGTGTGAGCTTACAGCTTGATGATCCCAGTGTATTAGAGGCTGTATGAGTGTGAGCTTACAGCTTGATGATCCCAGTGTATTAGAGGCTGTGAGTATAAGTGTGAGCTTACAGCTTGATGAACCCAGTGTATTAGAGGCTGTGAGTATAAGTGTGAGCTTACAGCTTGATGATCCCAGTGTATTAGAGGCTGTGAGTATAAGTGTGTACAGCTTGATGATCCCAGTGTATTAGAGGCTGTGAGTATGAGTGTGAGCTTACAGCTTGATGATCACAGTGTATTAGAGGCTGTGAGTATGAGTGTGACCTTACAGCTTGATGATCCCAGTGTATTAAAAGCTGTGAGTATAAGTGTGAGCTTACAGCTTGATGATCCCAGTGTATTAGAGGCTGTGAGTATGAGTGTGAGCTTACAGCTTGATGATCACAGTGTATTAGAGGCTGTGAGTATGAGTGTGAGCTTACAGCTTGATGATCCCAGTGTATTAGAGGTTGTGAGTATAAGTGTGAGCTTACAGCTTGATGGGGTAAATCCAAACCTATGGGCTAGTTACATTAGAACGCGTAACATATTTACGCTAGCTTAATTACTATGCACTCCCCTAGGCTCTCCTCTCGCTCGTACGTACTTTGGCCATTTTACGCTGCCCAAAACTTTTCCTGGCGTAAGTACTGACGTACGTAATGGATTTACGTATGTGACGGCCAAACCCGGCCCATACTGTTCAAAATAATGTCTCCCTTCGCCTCCAAAGCATAATCACGGGTGTCGTATTAATGCCCCCGCCTCTTCATTCATAGTTACGCTGATGGTACGTACATTAGGAGTTACGTGGCATAACATTTGCCGTGCGCATGCGCAGTAAATACAAATGGGTTAAATTACGTCATCGGCTACGTACTTAGCTTAGGATTTGGCTCGATTATCTCAGTGTATTAGAAGCTGTTAGTATGAGTGTGAACTTACAGCTTGATGATCTCAGTGTATTAGAAGCTGTGAGTATGAGTGTGAATTTACAGCTTGATGATCTCATTCTATTAGAGGCTAAGTATGAGTGTGAGTTTACAGCTTGATGATCTTAGAGTATTAGAAGCTGTGAGTATGAGTGTGAACTTACAGCTTGATGATCTCATTCTATTAGAGGCTGAGTATGAGTGTGAGTTTACAGCTTGATAATCTTAGTGTATTGGAAACTGGGAGTATGAGTGTGAGCTTACAGCTTGATGATCTTAGTGTATTAGAAGCTGTGAGTATGAGGGTGAGCATATAGCCTGATGATCTCAGTGTATTAGAGGCTGAGTATGAGTGTGAGCTTACAGCTTAGAAGCAGTGAGTAAGAGTGTGAACGTACAGCATTATAATCTTAGTGTATTAGAAGCTGTGAGTATGAGTGTGAGCTTACAGCTTGATGATCTTAGTGTATTAGAAGCTGTGAGTATGAGTGTGAACTTACAGCTTGATAATCTTAGTGTATTAGAGACTGAGTATGAGTGTGAGCTTACAGCTTGATGATCTCAGTGTATTAGAGGCTTGAATATGAGTGTGAGTTTACAGCTTGAATGATCTGGCTGTTAGTATGAGGGTGAACTTACAGCTTGATGATCTCAGTGTATTAGAAGCTGTGAGTATGAGTGTGAGCTTACAGCTTGATGATGTTAGTGTATTAGAGGCTGAGTATGAGTGTGAACGTACAGCTTTATAATCTTAGTGTATTAAAAGTTGTGAGTATGAGTGTGAACTTACAGCTTGATGATCTCAGTGTATTAGAGGTTGTGAGTATGAGTGTGAACTTACAGCTTGATAATCTTAGTGTATTAGAGGCTGTGACTATGAGTGTGAGCTTACAGCTTGATGATCTTAGTGTATTAGAGGCTGTGAGTATGAGTGTGAATTTAGAGCTTGATGATCTCAGTGTATTAGAATATGAGTGTGAGCTTACAGCTTGATGATCTGTGAGTATGAGTTTGAGTTTATTGCTTGTCTCAGGGTACTAGAAGCTGTGAGTATGAGTGTGAGCTTACTGCTTGTCTCAGTGTGTTAGAAGCTGTGAGTATGAGTGTGAGCTTACAACTTGATGATCTCAGTGTATTAAAGGATGTGAGTATGAGTGTGAGCTTAATGCTTGTCTCAGGGTATTAGAAGCTGTGAGTATGAGTGTGAGCTTACTGCTTGTCTCAGTGTATTAGAAGCTGTAAGTTTGAAGCCTGAAACACTTTCATTATTTCTCCAATGTATGTTTAATCATGTTTTCCACAGCATGACTTTTCTTCCCTATTCCTCCTTTCCTATTGGAGTTTATCCTTAATTTTTGAAGTGATCACTAATAAAGACACAGGTTGGGCCCTCGGAGTATCAGGATGTGTGCGAGCTTGCAGTGACTGTCACTCCAGGCTGCTAGCCAATAGCGGGTGAGGGGGCTGGGCTGCTGCAGCTGAAGCTCGCAGTGTGCAGATCACATCCAGTCTGAGTTCCCCCTGCAGCAGCTGCTGGATTACCCCGAGCCCTGCTTTAGTGCCTGTGGGATGGATTCGCTGCGGGCCAGGATGCTGCACTCGGTCCCTTGGTTTATTCTGAGTGGGATGACTGCCATGTGCCTCCTGCAAGGTAGGAACCCCAGCTGCTCGCAACATGCCATCTTGGCATTCATTAGAGTGCAAGCTCTGCAACCCAGGGCAGGTCCTGAAGGTATAGGCAAAAGAGAGGGGCTGCTCCCCTGTCAGAATAGGGGCCAGTTGCAGTGATTTGCACATCTGCATTGCCTCTGACATAGTGCTTTCTGACACAGGGTTAATTAAAGCCTGGTTTCAAGGGGTTAATTGCCTGGCACACTGCAGCGCCACCAGTCTATACCCAGGAGGCACCACAGGAGTTAAGGGTCCACAGATTATGAAAGAGACCTTTGTTAGAGGTGCTGTGCCCTGGGGTGATTGGCAGGGTGTCCGCACAGGGTATGCCCGTTGCCTTTATGTGTACCTGTCCATCATATGTGACTTCTGCATGATATGTTATTGGTATGGAATCAGAAACTAAATTCCTCTCCTCACTGGTCTGGTACCCAGCAGCTGAGGTACTATAGGACTATCTGTATGATACAATGCCAGCTGTCCATTCTATGCATTACTCTCTGAACCTTGCCAGCCCCAGTAAACTTCCCGCTGATTGTGACAGTGATATAAAGGGTGTACAGCGTACTGTGTGCTATTGTATAACTTTCATAATGAGCCAGAACACTTGCAGCAGCATTTAACTAGCCTGTGATTGAAATGCTCTTTATTTTCCCATCTGAGCTGTCTGTCTAGCACCCTCAGTCACCTGTTCTGCCAGGTTATGCACCTCATCCAGTACTGTGCCCACTTCATATTGTTATTCCTCCTGTGTCCCTGTGTATACACACACCAGGGCTGATCTATACACTGATTCCTGCTCACAATATAGGTCTGTAATAGCTCTGTTATGTATGGTGAGCGAGTGAGTGTATGTATATATTATCTAACCTGCTCACAGATAGCAGGCAGCACAGTGTCTGTTGCTTTCAAAAGCATCATGGTGGATTGGTGCAGAATTTCTCTACATGTTCGTAGGTGATGACAAGTTGGCTATCGATGGTCTATTGATGAACATATAATCAGGTTTGCTGGGCTTAGCCCTTAATACACACAGCCTATAACATGTCAATATGTCATCAGCTAGTGGTACGCCTGCTCCCAGGCTAAATAGCTTGTTATGAATGAAGCTGTAGGATGCCTCAGACTGCATGTTATTGCACAACATTGTACATAATAGACATTAAGGACTGTGTACGTTTACTGCTATTCAATGGCATTGGAGATGAACACAGTATTTGTTGCATACATATATAGTAAGAGTCATTTATCACATTCTTGTTCATGTTGTATAAAACTCTTATTAAAAACTTTTCCCCTGCAGTGTGTGACAGTGGTCAGCACCATAGGGGGGCGCTCTCCTGAGCTGCATTAGTTGAGATGCTGAAAATGACAGTGGCTATGGTAGATCACCCTGGGCTGCAAATATTTTTTGTGGATTGTGTCACAAATTTTGTGTTTCTCTTCATCTCTTGCTTATCAGTGAATGAATGTTGTGTTACATAGATAGAACCTGTGAATATATCTCAATATTTTATTCTAGTGTTACCTGATTATAAGATTGTTCACAGCAGCACAGAATGTTTAAGGAGCTGAGTAACATACTCTAGTGGACTGGTCATGTGATTGACCATGATTTTGGGTGTATTGCTGAGGTCGGTAAAGAGACTTGTTTCTCCAAGATGAAGACTCTCCTCTATGGTTAATGTTCTTTTGGACTATAGGAGGGAAAGTGTCACAGCTTCCAGCATCCTGAGTCCTCCCTCATGGATCCCAACTCTTCCCCCTCCTTCAGTTTTTTACTGGGTAGCACTTGGTGGCATAGAACCAGATCCAATTTCCGCACACTATGAATGATCCTGGTTTCTGTACCGAAAGCCTTTCCAACGGTGAGGAGAGACAACCCACCATTTGCACAGCGTGTGCTCAAGTTAAGCGAAATTAGGTATTTAAAATGTACGGTAAGAGCCCAATTAAGCCCTTAAGTACGATCTTCCTTTACACATTAGCGCCATTTTGGGGGTTGATACGTAAAAGTTATAGTAGGGTCCAGGGTATGGAAGTGCCATACCGTGTTCTCCCCTTGCTTTTACAGAATTTAGGATCACACTGTTGGGAATCTTGCTTCCCCAGCAGAGTCACAATCACAGTGACAGAAGCCTTCTGGTCTGTAGAATGCCTATATAATGATGACAGTGTTAATTGTTTTGCTGTATATTTAAAGACTTTTCCAGTGTTTATTGTATGCTGAGATGGGGTCTCCTAAGGAGACGGAGTTGAGACTGGGAAAGTTAGACATGGCTTAGTATGGTGTGAGGAGAGGCCAAGATGGCCATGAGACATGGGGTAAATACTACAACCATACACACACACACACACACACACACACACAAACACCAAACCCCCATATGGAAAAATAATCCTAACTTACTCTACTGCAGTTCCGCGTCTATCCACATGCTTTCTACAGGAAACGGCTTTCAGCACTCTGATTGGTGGATAGCTCCAGCCATGCACCATTCAGTATCCTGACAGCCAATTACTGGTAAAGGATTCTGTTGTGTGTTATTCACAATCACAGCAGCTGAGGAGCCTCCTTTTTTACTTACTATCAGCTGGCAGCCCTATGAACAGAGAACCGTATTCACACTTAAGAGTGAGTTAGGTGCGGACAGAACCGCAACTAACTCATTTGTCCTGCCCCTAACCCCCCTCCCCCCCCCACGTTTTTAAGTACTTTATGGCACTTAAGAGGGGCTACCTTATCTTACTGTCCTGTACTACGCACAGAGAATGGTAGGTAGCCC
Organism: Limnodynastes dumerilii; assembly: GCA_011038615.1. Lineage (NCBI taxonomy): Eukaryota > Metazoa > Chordata > Amphibia > Anura > Limnodynastidae > Limnodynastes > Limnodynastes dumerilii. The sequence continues at coordinate 18,915 of WWET01002130.1, forward strand.
CTGCCCCAACCTGCCTCTAGTGGTGGCATTTCTGTATCTGTAGGCTGAGAGTATCTGTCTCCTGCTCCCAGTATTGGACTTGTGGAATTTTCCAATGCTTGTAAAGGGAACTCTCGCACTCTTCCCTGTCATTGCTCTCAAGCCTGCAGTCATCTGGTAACAACATCCCCAATTTTTCCTGGACTGTTGTGGACTCCACGGCTGAACGTGTCCTGCCCCCTTCATCCCGGAGATGCGGTGCAGCTGCGCTGCAATGATCAGTGCAGAGAGTTCCCTATAACAGCCTTATTGTACTTGGAATTCTATAGAAAGCATGAATGGTTTGGGGTGGGCTGTACCCAGTGCTCGTCAGAGGGGATGTAACCAGCACTTCAGTGTACTTCAATATTAATGTGTATAAATATGGCTCGGTTCAAGGGTTAAAGACATAAAATGGTGATTTTGCTGGGAGCTCGCAGTCTGAGTTAGAAATATGCAAAGTGTCCGATATATCATGGGAAGTACATTAGGCGAATATATAGTGATTCGTCTGTCACCATAAAAGAGCAAGCAGTAATTAATGGACACCATCCATCATCTTGCGGAGCAGCTACACCGGAGGCCGCACTGGCGGTGAGGGGGTTAAATGGAATATTGACTACCTCTCGTCATTTGTAGATGACACTAAGTGACTGGGCCAGATGAATGCAGACGGAGGGGAGACACTGCCAGCATGGGAGACGGATGAATCTTCTATTGACACAAATAGCGTCTTTTAAAATCAGTTGTAGCTGAAAAGGATTTACGGGTTATAAAATGCAATATTCATCTCTGAAGGTTCCCTGGTTTCCACCTGCCTCTGTCCAGGGGCTTCCTGCGCTGATTCCTACCTAAATCTCAGTATACAAACAATGAAATATACATCTGTTGTTTTCTCTGTGTGTAGCGCTCCTCATGACCTGTATCCCTTAATTAGGTCTTGATGTAAGGGTCAAACTTGTAAGTGTAAAGCAGGCACTAATTAGAACAGTAATGATCATCAGACAGGCCCTGGCCGCTTGTAGACCAAGACCCTTTCTGCCATATTGTCAAAGGTGCTTGTTATAGATATGAAACTGTTGTCCTCCACTACTGCTGGGGTTAAGGGTTAGAGAGCCTGCTACTACCAAAAGATTCATATGAGGGGCGGACTATAAATGGATAACTGAGAACTATTGGGTTGTCTTCTGTTTTAGGGAAAGCAATTTAGCTTGAATGTTGTTATTGGCTGTATTATTCTGCAGAGTAAGATGCCATACTGCAAGCTCCCAGATGTACCAAGCTTGCAAATTGACTGGTGTGAAAACACACCCCTTCTCTAGTAGGCCACACCCTTCCCTAGTAGGTCACCTCCCCCTTTCCTAGTAGTCTGAACCAGGGGTTCTTAACCAATGACACTGTACCACAGTCTGGTTGTAAATGACTGGGTAAGGAGGTAGCAGTTGTATTTGTATCTTAACCAGATAGCAGAGGGCATATTTATTAAAACATCTAGGAAGCTAATGGAATGTTTAGAAAACGCACCTCGAAATCACAGCAAAAATAAGTCTTCCCTTTCCCAATCCATCCACTCCAAGCAGCCTAACCCTAAGTCTTCCTTTCCCCAATCCATCCACTCCAAGCAGCCTAACCGTAAGTCTTCCCTTCCCCAATCCATCCACTCCAAGCAGCCTAACCGTAAGTCTTCCCTTTTGCAATCCGTCCCTTCACCTCCCTGCAGCCTAACCCTAAGTCTCTCCTTTTAAGCTCCATACACTTCTCACAGCTTAACTCTAAACTACCCTACTAAATTACATCTCCCCTGCTGGACTAACCTGTATGGTTGTCGGAAAGCTTAGCTGTCTTCTGTGTGTAATTCAAAAATGGGTGTTCACAGCTGCCTACGGAACCCACTGGTACTCCCCAAACCAGAACCACTGGTCTAAACCAATGATCTTGTGGTCTTGGATAAAGTGTTGTAGTTTGGGGAATATGTGTTGTTAAACTGGAGATACATCATAGGCTACTGGTCTAGAAAATTCATTTATTTAAAAATAAATAAAACCGTGATAAGAATGATTCCGTTGGAGATGTGAGGAAATGAGCAAGCAGCTCTCTGGCAGAGAGGAGACACTTGAAAGGAGATCGGGAGCAGTAGGATAATTGAAAGTGAAATACTAACAGAAACAGACCTTTATATCTGCAAGGTAGGGAAAACACAGGGAAAAAGAAACCAGTGGGGTTTGCAAAAGTGTTATGGTAACCAAAAGATACAACCTTAAGGTAACCTGATAAATGATAACAGAAGCAATTTCTTTGTAGGAGGAAAGGGGGGGGTTTATCTAGAAGATTCTTTGGAAGGGTTGTTGTTAAATGCTTAATTTGGTCCTTTCTCCGTTTTTCTTTTCCCCCACCACTGCCAAAAAACAAAATGCTAAATTATCCCCTTATGACTGAAGAACCCAAAAGCAGAATAAAGCATTAGCAGCACTAAAATGGAAACTTCTGAGGAGAAAGAGGAAGAAAGAGATACTATTTCAGGAGAGTATAGAGAAGGTATGCAATGTAACCAGAGAAAATCAGGTTCTTGGGTGCACATACAGAGGAATTAGTAACAGAGGACCGGATCCAGACCCCCGCGTGCTTTCCGTGTGCGCGGGGGTCTGAAATTACGCGAGACAGAGGGGAGTGCACACCCCCTGTCACTCCCCTCTGTCGTGCGGGCTTATGGCAGCTTACGCTGCCATAAGCCTGCCTTAAATGTGACGGGCGGATCAGTGGTCCGTACGACCGTGATCCGCTACAGTGTGGGAGCCCCCTCCCACACTGAATACTTTACATGCTTCCCCCCGCCCGCTTTAGCGGGCGAAAGGGAAGCACAGCCCATTTGCACGCAAGGATTACTAAAGTAATCCTAGCGTATTATCTGGAGGGCGCATGCCTTGCATGCGTGAATCACCTGATACACATGTATCCACACCTAACTTTTTGGTATCTCACCCGTTTTTCCATTTTTAAAGGCACTTAAGAGTGCTATAGAGCTACCTTACGTGCCTGTGCGTATTTCCCTTCTTAAGAATAAAAATATGCATGGAGGTCCCTTACCCACTTACTCCTCCGCTCATTTAAATCCCCTCCCCCACCCACTCTTCCTAAAAATGTGACGATGCTGCCGTGGCACGCCTCTTTCCTCTACCTAAGGTATGTTCGGTCTTTGAAGACCACACATACTGATTCTGCATTCCTAAATGTTACATAGATTACGTCAATTTCTTATGTCTACGCACTTAAGAAGCACAAGCTTCCTTGAAGTTGGGATGCAGTTGCCGGGATGAGCAATGCATCTCAGACAGTGATACAGTTGAATGCTTAGTTTTGACTGTACCATTGCCTACTGTTTTACTGTAGAGAAAATTGTAATTCCTATATGGGTGTCATGTTAAATGGTCTTATTTCAACAAGGTTCCCATTCTGGTTAGGCTGTGGGACAACAAGGGTTAGGGTTAAACTTCAGAGAGGGGAGGGTTAAGATTAGACTGCGGGATGATGGTTAGGTTAGGGTTAGGCTGCAAACAAGGATGGTTAGGGGAGGATTATGGTTAGGCTGTGGAGAGGGGAGGGTTAGAGGAGAATTAGGGTTAGGCTGCAGAGAGGGGGAGGGAAGGGTTAGATGAGGAGAGGGGAGGATTAGGGTTAGGCTGCAGAGAGTTAGGGGAGGATTCTGGTTAGACTGTGCAGAGGTTGGGGTAAGGGGAGGGGTAGGGTTAGGCTGCAGAGAGGGGGAGGGTTAAGGTTAGGGAGGATTAGGGTTAGGCTGCAGAGATGGGGGGATTCTGGTTAGGCTGTGGAGAGGGGAGGGTTAGGGAAGGATTATGGTTAGACTGCAGAGAGGGGAAAGTTAAGGATAGGGTTAGGGAAGGATTAGGGTTACGTTCAGCGAAGGGGATGGTTAGGGTTCATGATAAGAAAGCTTACCTGTCGCCTTTGCAGGTAACTGGAGCCTGTGCAGTAGTGGGAGTCATGTCTTCTAAGGGCAGATTGCTGAAAACTGACGGCCCTTCATTGCTAAAATTAGCGAACCACACCCCTTGAAGTCACATGACATAGTGACCCCTAGATCCCTTTCCTCCTCATTAGTTTTTAATGTAGTGCTATTAATGATACATTGATATATTTTGTGGTTTTGAGGATTCTTTGCCATTGAAACTGCCATTGCCACACTCTTGACCATTCCTCCAGTCTGCCTCATGTCTCTGTCTGTAACATATCTGTGTGTCATCTGCATAAAGGCATACTTTCCTATCAGTGGGCCGGATCCAGAACTACGTCCGTCTTCCATAGACGGACGTAATTCACTGAACAATAGCTACTGCGCATGCATAGTAGCTATTGTATGTAATCTGTGTATCGTTTTGTTACGTAGATTGCGTATATGCGGTCTAAAAGATTACGTATAATAGCTACTACGCATGCACAGTAGCTATTGTTCAGTGAATGGAAGACGGACGTAGTTCTGGATCCGGCCCAGTGACAGTAGATGCTGGTATAGCCGTATGTCAGTCATAGTGTCGTAAGACACGGAGCTAGAGGCGGCTGTTGCAGTAGGAGCACTGTCAGTGTACATGGTTCAAGACGCAGGTTTAGCTGTAGGTTGGCGCTACCAGTTTTGGATGGATTTTCAATTGTGCAATCAGACTATTCCAGATGAATTGCTGGTTACATCCCATGTGGTCCAAATGTTTCTGTTTGGATACTAAGCTGTTTCTGTTACCTACAGCAATGCACGCTTCCTTTCTACAGGTCACATAAGTAATAATAATTGGCCTGATCCTGATTTAAGAACGTTGGGGGACTTAAGCAAACCGTATCCTAAATCGCTACATCTGCACATGCACACGGATCTCCTAGCATATGGAACTCAGAAAGAAGCATTCAGATTCACAGATCCGTGTGGGGAACATAAGATAGGGTTCTAGACACGTAAGTGTTCTTAACTGCGCAGGAGAGAGGGGAGTGACAGGTAAGTGCTCTGCCTTCTTCTGTGCGTACAGAAATAGATCTGGATAAGATCTATATGATTTGGTCAAAAACATAATATATAAATGCATTTCAACAAGATGACAGCGCAGTCATTACTTGGCCTAATAGCTGTTTTATTTTTCTCTTGGTTGTGAAATACATTCCCTATTCCCTCTGAGGAGATTAAGATCAGGCTGATGTGGGATAACCCTGGGTACACCTTTGTTATTGATATTAAGCACATTGGGCCTGATCCAGAGCTACGAAATTTCGCACGGCGGGCGAATGCGTACGTTCGACCGTGCGAATAAACATGCACGCCCCTAACACTCCCAAAGTAAAGTACCTGCTTACGGCGGCTATACCCTACACTGGGTATGACCGTCGGCCGTACGAATTTTCGCACATAATACGCTGAGCGTACGGGCTTAGCACGCCCATACTGTACAATTTAAATGGCTATCCCCGCCTCCCTGTAGTAAAACGAGCGCCCAGGCGACCGTCATACTGAACGCACGCCCCTCGAGCGAAAAATTCGCACACCATACGACCGCTATATGCTTATGTCGTCCAGCCGACCGGAAGCTGTCATACTGGGCATGCGCAGTGCGAATTTTTTCACGAATTTTCGCTTACGATGAGCGTACGCTCGCTTGCGGTCGTAGCTCTGGATCAGGCCCCATAGAACAAGTGTTTGTTTATGTGCATGTAAGCCTGTTATTGTGTATGTATGCGCTACACAGTACAGTATATAGGCTTGTGAAGGTGCTGCCAGCCTGCATCTGCAGTATGGTAATCACTCGTCATTCTGTGGAATGGAAATCTTCTATCCTGCGCTCGGCACCTGCTCCTATGATGTGACTCCTGTTTCTCATCGACTTATCTTCCAAATGAATTAGTTGCAAATTGGAATTTTCGTTGTATATTATGCACACCGCATTTTCTTCACGTCTTCAAAACACTGATCCTGGCTTATGAAACAGGACCTCTTCTGTAAATCCAATCTGTGGTGTGACATACAAATATGGAACCCTCAACCATGGGGCCTATTTGTTCTATGTGACGTTAGTGACGCTAATCGCATTGATTAAATCAAAGAAGAAAAAATCTGGTGACAATAGAATGTAAGAGATACTGGTCTGGGACGGCAACGTGATAACATAGGCTAGTTTGTGCAGTAGTTCCCCTGGCCACACAGACGAAATGCCAGGCTAAGGTATCGCTAACGTCCACAACTGGTAAAAAGATAAAAACAAGGGCTGTGGATGCGTTGTGATAAATCAAACAAAAAGACAAACAATTGCAGCATACGGGTTAAGTGCTTAAAAGTAAATAATGTCCATTTAATCTGAATACGTTTTAAAAGCATAAATTTACTTTAATAGTTAAAACATTTTGTCTCAACGTTTCAACTGGGCGCCTGGACACTCTGGATTAACTGACGCCTTTCAGGAGCTCTTCCCTTTCTCATAAGTGACTTTAAAATAAAAGTTTAAGATAGGGTTCTGGGCACAGAGACTGCGTACGTACAAGGGGGGAGCATGCAGAAGCTTACCAACGCTCTACATACTTGGCTCTGAATCTGGTCCATCATGTCCTCTGCTATTTTGGTTAACATGTAAGTACCTTTTTACCGCCTAGCTTAGTTGCACCAAGTACCACCAGCCAGGGCCAGATTAACAATTGGGCTAATGGGACTACAGCCCCGGGCCTCTATCTGAAAATAGGCCCTGCACACTGCAGATCTAAAGGCCTCCCACTGCAGTGATGACAACCTCCTCCAAAGCATACTATATAATGAGGGCCCTTGATAATTTTTAGCCCCAGGCCCACATGGCCCTCAATCCGGCCCTGCCACCAGCCAGCGATCCGCTTGATCCCTGATCTAAACCATCTACCCTACTCCTTGCCATTGGTCATGGAAGTTCTAGGTCAGTGCCAGCTGTTCTAGATCCAGCATGTGTACTGCTCTAGAATGCCAGAGAGTTCCTGCCTCTGACCTAGGTAACATCAGTGTGAATAAACGTTCAGTAACTGGCCTTCTAAAGTGAATGGTATCCATACTATATTCTCTTAGCTGGGAAAATGTCTTCTCCTCGATGTGGTGGCCTCTGGCCATGATCCAAATGTGTGCAAGCTGTTTGTGGAAGTCAGGTATTTTTATTGCACTGCGCATGTGCATGCCAAATGTACAAAACAACATTTATGGACTTGTTACCCATAGCAACCAATCAGATTCTAGCTGACCATTTCTAGTATGTTAAATAAAAGTGAAAGCTAGAATCTGATTGATTGCTATGGGCAATGGGCCTGATCCAGAGCTACGCTGTGCCGCTGTTCGTAATTACGGCCAGCGTAGCTCTAATGCACTCCCCCTGACACTCCTTCTGTCCCAGCGTAATTACACTCTGTTACGCCGACTGAATGCTACACTAACTTCAGCCGGCGTAACCGAATGTAATTACACCGGGACTAGAGCGTAATGTGTATAACCCTGCCTCTCCAACCTAATTTAACTGCCTGAACCCGCCGACCTTCTGTAACTGCAGTGTAGTTATGGTGCTACCCGCCCCTTCCTCCGTAACTACGCTGCAGTTACGGAAGCAAGATCCTGGACAAAGCATTTAATGAATTACGCCGGGCATGCGCAGATCATCAAAACTGCCGATCTTACACATACGGCCGCCGTAACAACGGCGACGGCATCAGGCCCTGTGTCTACACTTTTCCTTTCCTGCAGCTTAGTAGATTTGGCCCCTGGTCCTCTTTCTCTCCCTGGATTGTGTTTCTTGGTTTAGCACATTGCTCACATCAGTGACAGAGAGAGAAGCTGCCTTGTTTGTTTTTGTTTTTTTTGTGGTGTTTTTTCTCCTATCTGATATTTGAATCTCCCATCTGTTCGGCTCATAGATCACCAAATAGTCCATTACTTCATGTTAAATATTGTGTATCGTGGCTGTGACTCCTTCGTTCCCTTGCTCATTGCATGATGGGAAACCGCCGATGTATAGCACAAAACTTCCCCATCACAACACACTCTCTTCTGTCGCCTTTTACACTATGTTTCCGACCCGCTGACAAGCAAAACAAGGTCACGCAACATGATGAGCTGCTAATTGCATGGAAAAGGAGGGCATTCAGCCTTCATAAAGATGTTTATATTAAGAATAGAGAAAAAGTAATTATTTGGCTGCCCGCTGTGCGTTATCCCTACAATTATTGCTGCTGGTGCGTCTCTTAAAGCAGCAGTTTAACGCTCATGAGAATAATGCTGCTGTTTTAGCCATCTGAACCGTGTTAAAGACCAGTCCGTGTGTAGTGACTAATTGAAGTGCTTTTAGGGGGTGTCATTCCCTTCCCACAGTTGCCTTTCTTCTTACGAAAGCTTGACGGATCTCTGACAAAGAGAGAGGTGCAGGAGTCCCGTAACGTGAATGGAACGGACGCAGGGAACCTCTTTATGTCATTGCCTCGGTGGCGGCATCTACAGTAATTGCATGTTGGGGTTAATATGTGCGTTTCTGATCATCTAATTCCTGACACTTTTTCGCAAGGAACAAAGTTCCAGCAGTCCTTTTGTGAATTGTATTTACCTCCATGCTGTCCATTAAACCATACCATGCTATAAAATGCTTATTTGCTATCCAAAGCCAGATATACTCTGGTCTCATGTGCTCAGCTGGAGACCAACGTCTAATTCAGAGAACGTCCGCATCTTGGCCAGCCATGCTGCCATGCAAGTGCACATTTGTGTTAAGATTGCATGCAGGGAAAACACTTTGCTTTTGTTTATAGCAGACAAATACTATTCATTGTTATTCTAACACTGCAATTTATAGCATGATATGCCACCTTATAACTATAATTCTGTCTGCACGTTTTTACATTTAACTTCCCTCTGTATTTTATGATGGTTTGTCCCAAGGTGCAGATTTTATTTATTTTTTGGCTTCCCAACTGTACATCAGGCTTGCTGACTCTCCCAGAGAAGTCCCGCCCCCTGCTTATCATTAAAGCAATTCCTAGTGTTATTAGGGATTGGGCGGGACCTGATGCAATAATGTCATGAAGCCCCGCCCCCCGGAACACTATGAATAACAGTTTTTTGATGAACAGAGGTCACCACCCTCATACTGGCATCCATTTCTTCCCTCCAAGATCTCCCAGAGGCAAGAAATTTGTTAATTAGCAACCCTGCTCTACATCTGTCCCCAGGTGTCTGGAAGAGCAATAATCTATAAAAGCCTGAACGATCTAAAGAATTGTGGATAACTGAGCCAGGTAAGTGAGTGAGAATTAAATCAGCGCAAAAACGGATCTGTGAATACGGCCTATAGAGAGGTTTGCAGGTTGTTTTGTGAGGCGCCCCTTTATAGGTAAAAAAAAACAGCTTGCATGTAACAAAAACCACCCAAGAAGTGCTGTGGAGTGTGGCCTGGGGCAGTTGGCAGTTAATTAATGGTGAGGTAAGTAAGTGTAATACGGGTGTGGTTTGCCTGTACGACGAAAGACCATCATAGGGCAGTTGAATGGCGTTTGCCGGCTGGCTCCATGCTCGATTGCAGTGGTTCTGCGAAAGATTTTTATTGAGAATGGTTCTTTTTCTAACCTTAACCCAACCCTGACCCTAACTCCACTCCTTCCCTCTAAGCCCTAACCCTAAACTCAGAAACGCTGCATTCTAAGCCCTAACCTTAGGCTGCCACGGTCTGTCTGCTGCAGTTTCACTGCTGGGAATGGGTCGGGATAGGTACTTATTCCCAATAGCAATTTTCTGATTGCCGACCGGTTCGAACATGACACAGATGCCATTCAGCTGGCAGCCAGACAAGCAACTGCTTCCTGTGTAATACAGTGTAACACAGGGCAGTAAGGACCTATCAGCCAAGAATAATTATATTCTGATCAGGCGCAGAGGGCATTTGTATTCAAATATGTTGAGGGCTAAATTGCATGTAACGTAAAACTAGATGTCAAATTATTGCAAAAACTAGTAAAAAAAATGATAATAATATTATATAAAAAGAACATGTATGGATAATATATCAAGAGAGAGGGATATAAATCGTGGTAAGTGGATCAGTGTCTAATGGGCCTAGTCATTAGGTTCATATTGTGGGTTAAGGGATATAGGGGAATAAAGGAACTGGGAGGGGGGTTAGAACTGGTTATACTTGTCTGTATTACACTACATATCCTGGGTAGTCTTCTAAAGGAGAACAGGTCACAATGCCTTAAATGCGTCTGTCACCTGTGAGAGGGACTTGTCTATTTATGATAAAAATGAGTGGTCATCTCTCCAGCTATCTGAAACATCCTTATGTTAAGCTTTATTGGCCTTCTCCTCATTTAGCTTTATACACATTAGTCTGGATTTGTGCAGCTGGTGATCAGAATTCTGTTTTGCTTTTCGTAGCACAGTTTATACTTTTAAACCAACCTGTGTTCTTGTCCCCAAGTGCCCTCCTTGCTGGGGTGGCTGTTGTGTGGTTTGCAATGTCTGGATGCAAGCGTAGACTTGGGGTAATGACAGTGACTTCCAGCCAGGACTGAAGACGTGCTGACGTGATATTCAGGCTGATGAGTATTGTGAGAGCAGACAAACTCTGCTGCAAAACCCACAGACTCCCTTTAACAGTAAGTTTTGTACCTGTTTAACATAAAGCTGTCATCTCCTATGATGTTTGTCTTTAGTAAAAATCTGTCTGTGGGGTTGAGGGATAAGGCTGCACTGTCAGCTGGAAGAGGTTTGCACTGTAGAACTGTAGGATAGGGTCATCTGATCACAGCATACAATATACAGAGCCTCCCTTTGCCCTGTGTCTGGTTTCGGCAGCGCACAGTACAATAATGTGTTACAAATGAGTCTTTGCTCCCTCTGTGGAAATCATACATCACCATGAAGCGCCCCAGAGTCTGCCCTATTTTTAGGCTTGTACCAGTCACAAAATAAAGCTGATCTCTATGTGAGATGGATGGCTCTGAATCTTTCTCCAGAAAACTGTAACTTCTGTTTGTGTCAAAGTTTTCTGTGTGTTTTTAAAAAGTTTTCTATGGTGGAATAAAGGA
>WWET01002130.1:30051-57053 GCA_011038615.1 Limnodynastes dumerilii
CACACACACACACAGCCAACTATGGGATGACGGATGGGGTCACTGACTAGTGGGATCTAAAAGCCCCTCAACCTTTCCTTTACTTTGTGTAACTATTACACAAACAGAGAATGTAAATTATTCTACACATTATTTACTCTGTGACAGTCATTACCATTTCATCCTAAGAAACAAAGGGGTCTCTAGCATAATAACCCAGCATGTTATATGGTCCTATATAAGAGCAATTAATGTATACACTTTCTGGCAAAACATTATCGTACACTAATAATTATTGAAACATTAACAAAAGGGTTTTGGAACCATTTTCCTGCAAGTGACATTATAATTTAATAATCTTTTTTTTAAGGATTTTTATTTTGTCTATTTTATCCATGGATTTGAAAGTATTTCATGTATAATGACTTTATATGATGATGTTGTAAAAAGAAAACTGCTCCTACGGGGATTAGTCTAACTGGGGCCTGATCTTCGCTACAGCCACTGATGGTGGGGATAGGGTCCCAGCAGGTCACGATTCATGGAAGACCGCATCAGATGTAGCTAGGCTCTAACAACCAGACACGAGTGAACAAACCAAAAAGTGTTAAGTAAATGAACTTAAATACATAAAGGACAAAAGGTGACTGGTATAGTAAAGTACAGGAAGGTAACAGCAGGATCGGGATACACAAGTAGCAGACAAAGAAGAATGACCAGCACCTGAGTTAGCTAGAGGCAGTCCTTATAAGCTAGTTGCTCAGGTGCTATGAACAATCATAATGGCACAGACTAAACAGCAGCCCCTATGGGCAGGGCCGGATTGAGGATCATGTTGGCCTGGGGCTGAAAATTATCAAGGGCCCATACTATTTAGTATGCTTTGGAGGAGGATATCAGTTCCTGACACTCATCTTTATGCTCTGCAGTCTGTGGGGGCCTATTTTCAGATGGAGGCCTCGGGCTGCAGTCCCATTACCCCCATTGTTAATCTGGTCCTGCCTATGGGCAGGTCAGGAGAACGTCCATGATGTAATAGATGTCCTACTAATAAAAGTTAAATCGATTTATTATATTCCTTATGGTGTTTTTAGCATCATTGAAGAAGCTAATGATTATGGAACAATAAGATGGTCATTTAATGAACTGATCCTACAAGGTTATCAATTTTTCATTTGAAACTTGGACAACTTTGAACATTATGGGCTGGATCCAGACTTAAGTAAGTGCTTGAAATTAGTTACTCCTGGGCTAAACCATGTTGATTGCAGGGAAGTAATAGTTCATCTGTTGCAAACAGTATTCGAGTTGAGAGCTGGTCAGTATCTGTGTGCAGTAAGCAATTCAAAGATATATCCCTGCATGCAAAGAATACAAATAACTTGACTCCCCCTGCAATCAACATGCTATTGCCCAGTAGTAACGCATTTCAAGCACTTACTTAAGTCTGGATCCAGCCCTATGTCTGTCTATGTACTTCACAAACTCGCCTGCACCTTTCCCCCACACCTAAACCCAATTACTACTTTACAAGTATTTTTAAGAGGTTGTAGACCCTCCAGGTGTGAGATAGAGGCTACACCTCTGACCCCCCCTATTTTTTTTAACATTATGCTCAAGTCACCAGAGCAACACATAATGGACACACACTGGCTAATAACTCTGATAAACAAAGATTTTGGCACAGGGCATCTGTGTTATTATATATGTATTTTATACGCTGATTTCAGGAATGGTAATAAATTCTTTCTGTCATCCACAATATTGAAGTATGTCCTTTTAAGAACCAATATTGCAAAATATAACCCATTTGTAGAGCTTTAAGGAAGGCTTTTATTGGCCATTCCCTTCCACTGTGTCACGTGAGTCTGATTGCACAAGGATGGGTCCTAAGATCTTGGCACCCTGCGCAAGGGTTGATGTACAGATTTTGGTGCCAGTCCTCTGTACAGAGTGTTACTGTCGGCTTTTGATGGACCGAGTATGCTGTGTTTGTCTGCCAAGTGGAACAATATCTAGAAATTGTGTGCTGTTATGAAAAAATCATATAGGAGCATGAAACTCCTCCTGAATAAATCAAATATAAAGAAAACACATGGCATGTCTGGTGAAAATGATTTCTCTTTTGCTGGGACTACAGCTTTGTTTCACAAAGTTCAATGGTTTTCTGTGTGAGTGGGATAGCAGAAGACACTATTATATTTAGAAGCAGTGGCCGAGGCAAACATCACTAACCACAGGAAAGGCGAATATTGTCAGTGCACCACTTGTTGATCCTGAAAAAAGTATATCTACTTCAACTGCATATAACGTTTGGTCTTGCGAAAAATTTTATTAGAGCAATGGATAAAAGTGGAGGTGCATTTGAACATGGGGTTTCTTTGCAGGTCCTCAAATAAGATAACTGATGCTCAATGGGAGCTATGATGGTGTGCTTAATCAGGCTGAAAAAGCTGCAATAGTCTTTCAAGAGCATTCTTAGAGAACCATAAGGCAGACAACTACAAATAGAAAAGGAAGTGGAGATGTTGCCCATAGCAACCAGATTTTTGCTCTCACTTTTTATTACATGCTAGTCAGCTAGAATTTGGTTGGTTGCTATGGGCAACATTACCACTTTTTCTATCCTGCAGCTTAGTAAATATGGCCCCTGGACTTTTTCCCAGCCAGTGTTGGGGCACCAGAACATTTCCGTAATGGAAAAGCGATATCAGGACAAGCGGAGTCCAAGTATGCCGGCTGACTACTGCTGGACCTTTAAAAGGGATGTTCCTGAGATCACAGCAGAAAATCCTATGCATCAACATTTTAAGCGTGTTAATCAATTACTATTCCTGTATTGTTAATAAACAAAATATTGTAAACTTGAATTATGTCTCACTCAAAATCCTTACACTATAAAGTCATTCTAGAAGGTGTAAATTCAGCACAGAAAGCACGATGCAATGTACTTATACAAACCTTTGTGACACAATGTAATAAAGATTTTACTGACCAGTGTAATCAGGCCCATTTTTATATAGTGTGTGGTCAACGTTACTATTATTACAAAAGGTCAAGTGTTTACTATTAATGGCCTCAGAGGTGGTTTGCCAGTTTTTTCTAAAGGCCATCATACGGCAGCTGAATGTAGACAGATTAGTGTTTTTGCTAGCCCTTAACCTTTTCCTAACCCTAACCCACCGTTTCCCACAGCCTAACCCCACCCTTATACATGCAGATGTTTTCAAATAATGATACAGCCGTCATTTAGCATTTGATATAACAGACTTGTGACACTCGTGACTTCCGGTCACTAAGCCAACAATCAAAAAATTGACAATGATTCAGCCAACACCATGATTTCGACTATATCATTGCAAAAAGTGTTTTAAATGTAAAAAATATTTGCTGAGGTACCATGCTGACAGTTATATGATTGGTGTGGTACCCCTTCTTTATGCCAACATAAAAAATTTCAACAATCATTAATAAATATATCTCCCCAATCTGCCAACTCTCTCCCCACTTCCCCTTCTTTTCTCTATCTTGCCCTGTCAGTAATTAGGGTTATGGTTATTGCCATGCCAAACGCAAGAAGTGTCGCTATTACTAATGATTGTCAGAGAGAAGAATGTCGATCTCTGTCGGCATTTTAATGGTAGCTGGTTAATTGTTGGCATTTAGAACGGCAGCATAACATATTCTACCCTTGGCAAGGAATAGTCACCTGTTGTTCTGGGTTGAGTTGTGAAAGGCAATAATTCTTCATTTAGCTATTTTTTCTATGGTTTCGTGTAGAAAACTATTACAGTTGGCTGGTTTATTGTGTGTCAAAAAACCGCTATGAATTCTGCAGACAATTGCAGTGAGATAAATGTGTCTCGAAGGGGAAAATGTTTTACAAAGGTACCTGCAAGTTAAGATATGTTAAACAAAGCGAACAAGAATGATCCGAATAGCTGAGAGATTAATATTACCATCTTGGTGAGAAGACCATTGAAAGAAATTGCTGCATGTTAATCATTTCTTGTGTTTTGTTTGTAGCTTTATAAATCCTCCCAGAATAGTTTTGTGTCCGACTTTCAGTATGACTAAACATTTTAGTTGTGGGCTAATGTAATCTGTATTCATTTGATGTTCTGGGCTTTTTGTTCCTACTGAATGCAAGAAATGTTGGGTGACGGCTACACTCGCTGATTGGTGACACAGGTTTTTTTTTTTCACATAGTTTCGTTTCTTTTTTTCTGTAATTAAATGTTGATGTTGCAGAACAGTTTAGCTGCACTCTTATTGTAATGTAATCTCTAGTAAAGGTGAGTCCTGCCTCTACACTTCATGGGCCGGATTCAGAGTTCTGGGAAAAGTGCTACTGCGCATGCGCAGTAATTTTGGAATGTAATCTACGTTACTTATTGTAATGTAGATTGCGTACATGCGATCTTTAAAACCGCATGTATGCAATCTACGTTGCATTGCGGCCGGAGCTCTGAATCCGGCCCCATATGTTTAGGAACTAATATATTGGAGATTTGTAGTCTTGGTTATAGTTATTGTTGGTTGATTTCCACAAGATCCTCAGTACGCTCCTGTAAGATTTGGATTTAGTGGTTCTTGATGCTAGTAAATCAATGATAAGGTGAACTGTGGAGACCATTATACCCCATTTCTACTAATAGGTAGAAATATGAATGTGGAATGAGAATTTACAAATACTGGGCCGTATTCAGAGATCCGTTTCTTTAAAGTACGCAAATATACGCACTGCCATTGCAAGGCAACACCCATGACACTTCCCTCACACGGACAGGTTGACAGTGACTTACGAGTGCCTCCACCACCCTTATCTTTAAGTGTGTATTTCCGAGCGTATAACACTTCCGCATGCGCAAATCTAACTAACCGCGCCCTCACCGCACCCTCAAATGGTCATTTAAATGTCCTCCCCCACTTAGACGGATCTTGCTCCGGATGGATTATAAACACGCCCCTCCGTACGGATCTTCCAACGTGCGATTCACAAGTCCGTGCCTACTGGACTTCCGTGTGTAAAGTCAATGTAGATTACGTAAATTTAGTAACTACGCATGCGCAGTTCAGCAGATCGTAAAAATACGCACGGAACTTAACAAAAAAATAGATTTCTGAATATGGTCCACAGTGTGGAATGTAAAGTGTATACTATGGAAAACATTATGGAATAAACTGACGCGTTTCTCTTGAAGTCATTGGCTTTCTACAGTAGATGCAAATCAAATAGACAGCCAGAAGATAAAACTGTTTCAGATTGAACCTGGTCTTCTATTATATGATCACTAATTAAAAGCCTGTCAAAATGATGGAAAAATATGAGTAAGATCATTGTGGACTTTTTTCGGTAACCGTTAAATGAACTAAAATTAATAAATGGGAATTTGTTTAGTTTTTTTTTTGTTTTTTTTTTAAGTGAGAAGTAGCCTTTTATGTATATAGAAGACGGCCCCCACACTTTTATTCCATGTTAGCATCTCCCACTGCTTATGGTCCTTGACACTTTCCTCTTTATAGCCGTGGTCGTTATCGGAATGGATGCAACACAACGCTTTCCTGCAGTCAGAATTATAGGAAATCTGTTGTAGCACAAAATTCAGCCCAGGATTGGTGCTGTTGTACTACATGTCCCATGCATAGAACACCCCCCCCCCCCAAAAAACCCCCCCCCAAGAATCTCCCCAATTCACCCATCACTTCTATGTAGGTGACCATCAGTTTTAAAGGTGCAGACTCCAGCTATAAGTGAAAGAAAAGGGGAGAGTGACAATCCGTAAGTTCTGTCCCTGCTAGAGCAAGCAGCAACGACAATGATAACAATATCCGATGGGAGCGGGGATACTCCAGCACCTCTCCTTCCTTCCTTCCTCCCAATCCCCCTCCTCTTGCAGGTAGGTTTAAACTAATTTGGATATGAGCCAGCCCCCTCTAGAGTTCAAGGTCTATATTCATAAAAATATATAGGTAAAGGAGTAGCACTATCTATCTATCTATCTATCTATCTATCTATCTATCTATCTATCTATCTATCTATCTATCTATCTATCTATCTATCTATCTATATCCTGGACCTGATTCAGAGATTGAAAATAAGGGCAAAACCATGTTGGTTTTAGGGTGAGTCAAGTCATGCCTCCAAACTGTCCCGATTCCGATGGGACAAAGTTGTTGTTTTTTGTTTTTGTTTTTTTTTGTAAAGCCCTGCCGCACGGTAGGGCTTTTCCAGCACAAGTACAGGAAATACTGGGCTCCTACGGGAGCTCTGTAGGACCAATCCTGTTACTGAGAATGGCAGTGACCGAACCTATGCGGTCACTGCTGTTCTACAAAAGAGATTTGGTCCTACAGGGCTCCCGTAGGAGCCCAGTGTTACCTGTACTTCCGCACCATATGACACATCAGAGAGGGAGAGACAGCTGGACAGCGCCGCAGAGGAAGACACCAAAAGGTAAGTAATTAAAAAGAAATTATTGAGAGGCAGATATGGATGGCTGGACATAATAAAGGGGTAGATATGGAAGGCTGGGCATAATAAGGGGCAGATATGGATGGCTGGGCATAATAAGGGGTAGATATGGATGGCTGGGCATAATAAAAAAAGACAGATATGGATAGCTGAACATAATAAAAAGGGGCTGATAGGGATGGCAGGACAAATAACACCACAATTCATAAATTTACATAAATATTTACAGAATATTCTTAAACTTCTGATTATGAGTAGCATCTTATCAAAATATATAATTTGCTCATTTTTATAGTGGGAGAAAATTTATATTGAGCATAATTAAGTTCAAGTTATCATTGATTCGGTCCTCCAACACAGTTCAGATTTTTCATGTGACCCCCTATAGAAATGGCTGAATTAATAAAAGGGGCAGGCACTAGACCTGCTGCGGTGCAAGACACACCCACTTTCACCAGGCACGCCCAATGGCAGGTACATGACACATCCCCTCTACCATGTCGCAAAATTTTGTCCCTCTTTCCAATTCTCAAATGTTGGGAGGTATGGTCAAGTTAATTGTATCCTTTGCATGCAGGGATATATCTTTGCTTTTGCTTGATGCACACCATAGATAGTGACCAGCTTTACTTTTACACTGTTATTTAGACTTGGGCTGGGAAACATCATCTCTCAACTCTAATACTGTTTGCATCAGATGAAATATGACTCCCCTGCAATCGACATGGTTTAGCCCAGGTGTTACTTTCCTCTCTTATTTTTAGAATCAGGTCCCTTGTCCTTAACGCCAAAACCTTGTTCAAGGGAAATGCAGGTCCCATGGCATATGGAGATCATGTTCAACCTATCTACATCTATTGCTAAACCTTGTATTACCACAATCCTTATTGTACTTCCTGCAGGAGTTTTGCGGTAGAGACACATGGTGCTTCAGTGTTGCCGACTTCTTAGAGCTTCCCTCCGGGAGAACCCGGAGGTAAGCCATAGATTTCTGCAAGAGGGCGAGGTTTAATGACACCATTTATGCAAATGACGTCTCTAGGGTGTCAGTGGATGGACGGGGCTCAACAATTCCTTTACATCCCTAGTAACGCAAGGGATTACAGTAGTAATTGATGGCTGGTTGGGCTTGTGGGAGCTTTGCCGACTCTCTCGGGATACCGGGAGAACTGCCCCAATTTCAGGAGTCTCCCGTTTATTCCGGGAGAGTTGGCAACCCTGTGGTAATTGCTGCACCAGACACCACTTTCCCTGCACCGGCAGACTCTCTTTTCTTGCTCATTAGATCATACTACCTATAAAATAGACACAAGAAGCCTCTCACTGAAGTCTGTAGAGTCCCGATCACCCTGACACGGCTGCAGCTTCTGTCTCTGTGTCCTTATCAACAGCTCCTTCTCTAAGACCTCACCGCAAATCCAGCTCCCGCTTTCTCTTTCATGTGTGGAAGGCAAAAATCCCTCAGCAGATCTTGAGAGCTGGGGGCTGGAAGCCAACCATATTTCCATCCAGAATTCATTTTTTTTTTTTTTTTCTTGCTTGAGGTTTTAAAGGGATTTTAAAAGGCTTCCCAATTCCCAAGGTTGCTCGTGTAAATTGATATTATGAAAACTCAATGTAAGTGATTGAGCTATGACACTTTAATTATATCATGTATGATATCATGGAGCTTTTAACTTCTGCCAGAGAGCTTTCTGTGTTTATTGTATAATTAAACACTTAATTAACTATTTACACTATGAATTATTGAAATAGTGAATGGTATTTTTGCAGAGCTGCTGTGCTGTGCATTTAGTATGTGTCCACACGTCTCCTTAATGACTTCTTTATCTGAGTATTTTGTCAGAATAATGTAACATCAGTAATAAGTTCCCCATCGTTGTCCCACTTGCTATATGTGCTGATGACTTCTTCCCACTGACTAGCAACAATCTCTACTGGTAGTTGTCCAGTAATTCTCTTAATTGGATTATAGGCATATGTTTTACTAAGAGTAGAAGGCTTTATATCTTGCAGTCATTTCCTATCCCTTTCCAGGGACAGTATACAGCTCAACTGCATTGTTTGAATAATTGATTGCTTTCCATCCTCAGTCTAAGAGGCTCACTCCTTCCAACCCGGTTGTTTTTGATTTAGTAGTTATCTACGAGAAGGACTGATTGACAAGTCACAACACTTAGACCACTGTTCAGAGTCTATATTTCCATGTGCTCAATACAAATTTACATAAAGACGCACAGATGGCTAGTTTTAATCTGTCCCTCAGTTTATCTGCTTCCTTGCGTCTGTATTAATTAACTCTGCATTTCTACTTATTTATTTTATGTCTTTGGCCTTCTGAGACCACCAGTTTATGTCATTTGTGTAAACGATTGAACCTGTGAACTCCTGCAAACTAGGAGAAAGGGAGAGCTCATATTAGGAATATTCACTTGTACCTCCTATGTGGAGTAACCTTGTTGGATGAATCATTTAGCAGTATATTATATTCAAGTGCCTGTAGAGTTCCCATTCTATGCCTGTATTTTAATTGTGTGATTATTTTTTTCCATGGGAAAATGAACCCAATTGCAGTCATAAAAAGACAAGAAAAACCACCATCAAAACGTTATAGGGGTTTACAATCTGTCAATAGAAATAAAGTTATGGCCTGATGGGATACATCCCAGTATACTAAAAAAAAACTTAAAGGCATGTTGGTAAAACCATTAACAGAATATTTCAACCATTGATTAGTAACAAGAGTCATTCCAAAAGACATAGCAAATGTAGTCCCTCCACATAAATGGAAGTATTAAATTGCTAACTACCAAGAATTGAGGCCAACATCAATAGTATGGAAACTGATAGAAACTGTTAAAGGAACAAATTGTACAATATCTTTAATCCAACAATTTATAGGATCCCAAGCAGCATCAAGACACGGGGAGATCATGTCAAACAAATCGAAATGACTTTTTTGACTGGGTCACTAAAGTGTTAGATAGAGGCTCTAGACATCGCTTATCTAGACTACAATAAGGCTTTTGATGCTGTAGAACATCAGACATTTTTAAATAAACTGTAATATTTGTGACTGGAATTATTATTGACTATTAATGTTTATTTATATTGCGCCACAAGTTTACTGTACAGAGGAACAAAACATGTATAGCTTGGAGCAGAGAAGGGACAGGGGGAATAAAATAACAGCTTTCACTTATTCAGTTACAGGAGGATAATATTTCAGAGGAAGAGGTGTATTAGCTCTGACACTGGAGAGAAGCAGGTAATAGAATGAATAGTAATTCTCTGAAAGGGTAGTTAGGGGGAGTAGTTTGCCATTTGGGGTGGTAGAGGACAACGCAAAATAACAATATGAACATGCTTGTGATAAATATAAGGATTTATTAAATCTCTAAATTAATAGAATAAAATAGGGTTTAGGGTCAGTAGGATTTAAAAAATAATTAAAATATATTGAGGAGACGAGATGGGCCAAGTGGCTGCTATTTGCCATTACATTCTATGCATGTTTCTCTGTGTATTCTTTTTTTTTTTTTTTTTGCTGTTTTTCTTCTTTCATGTTATTATTGACATTCTACAAAGACTTTTAAAAGTCAATAAATCTTTAATCTATGAGAATGTATGAGAAATCCTACATAAAAGTGGATATCTGCCATCCATCTCTACACAGGAGATAACTGTTTACTCAATAGAGACCATGACAAATAATTAATAAAAATATATTCTATGATATATTGTATAATATGTAACTGTCTTCTTGATAAGGCCAGTGATACTTAAAACTAGTGCAGGAAAGTTACTGTTGTTTGTTACTGTGTATTTCACACAAGCTGTGAAGTCATTTTGGCTTAACTAAAATTTGGCTAAGGGTTCTTGTAGTTGGAAGATGGCGGACTCCATCCACCAAGTCCATCTCAGGTCTTTAGGATCTCCAGTCTGGATTAGACTGATTAGGAGGTTTTACTTGGATAAAAAGCTTCAAGACAGAGGCCTTTGTAATTATTGTTCTGTTCACATATATACAACACAATTTGGTCAGAGTGACACCAGGCGACCTTAGCTTTGACTCAGAGGTGGAACTAGCGAGTTGTGGGCCCAGGTACAAAAAATATGCTTTGGTCTTAATGATATCCTGGTAACCCAGTGGGGAGCTTTTGGTGGTGCGCTGATGACGGCTGTGGGCCCTTGTATCAGCATGGGCCCTGGTGCCGCTGCACCTGTTACACCAATGGTAGTTCCGCTATCTTTCTATCTATCTATCTATCTCATATATCGCTAGTTCCACCTCTGAGTCAAAGCTAAGGTCGCCTGGTGTCACTCTGACCAAATTGTGTTGTATATATGTGAACAGAACAATAATTACAAAGGCCTCTGTCTTGCAGTGAGAGAGTGAGGGAACAGACTCCTAGCTTTTTATCCAAGTAAAACCTCCTAATCAGTCTAATCTAGACTGGAGATCCTAAAGACCTGAGATGGACTTGATGGATGGAGTCCGCCATCTTCCAACTACAAGAACCCTTAGACAAATTTTAGTTAAGCCAAAATGACTTCACAGCTTGTGTGAAATACACGGCAACAAACAGCAGTAACTTTCCTGCACTAGTTTTAAGTATAACTGGCCTTATCAAGAAGACAGTTATATATTATACAATATATCATAGAATATATTTTTATGTCTGTGTAAATTCCCCATACCTTGCAGCACCTGCTCTAAATTAATTTATAAATTAATTTGAGCAACCTCCATTTTGTGTGTGTGTATGTGTGTGTGTGTGGGAGAGAGAGAGAGAGAGCGAGAGAGACCTTCCCCCCTCTCCACACATTCTTTTGTTTATGCAAAATTGCAGCTAGATTGTCAGTTCTCTTAATACAGTGATTCCCATAGGATATGCTGACTTTTTTAAAGTCATTAGGCTGAGATAATTGATGAAAGAGATTTCTATAACTTAATATGTTTCTTATTTGATGCCATGTTTCTACCAAGGCCATATATATTACAGTATAATATAGTACTTGATCACATCACTAATTCAGTATCCCCTCATACAGTTATGTTCAGTGCTTCTTTTGCGGTGGTACTGAGGGCCTCCACCTTTTCAGCAGCTCAGTCTGGTGTCCTCTTTTTTGCTGCGGCACTGGAGGGTGGCATATAAAGAACTGGGTATATGACTGTAGTTTTTATACTAGGGCAATTGTATCATCTCCAAACTTGAAGGTGTCTACCAATAACACATACATTCGTAATGTTCAAATCAATGAGTTTTGTAGAAAGTTTGTTTGTATACAGTATTCAGAGAGCAATGAAGGAAAACACAAAGGTACTATAGTCTCTCATTATAGGCTAACCCCATAATCTGGTTAACCACTTGTTTGCATCGTTCATGTTTGCCAACATTTTGTCAGTGCATTTCAAGGATGTGACCACAGATGTTACGATCCTATAAGGACGCCACAGTAGGATCAGGAAATCTGCCCGAGGATTGGGTAGAGTTTTCGTGTGACACAATTTCCCCGGCTTTCGTACCGTTTTGTCAGGAGCCAGTGAGGTCATGCTACAGTGGGTGGGTAATGGGGCAGTTGCCAAAAGCGCAGAGTCAAAGGGGACGGCAGAAAGTAAATTTTTAAGGTTAAACTGGTTATTAATTCAGGGTTAGGGGTGTTATTTTCTCTTTTTGTCCCTGGCGCTCAAATTTCTAGCTATGTCTCTGGTACCCGGCATTGGTATTAGCATCAATCCCCAATCTTCTTCCTTGTGATTTCCTCCATCTTCTAATCTACACAATTGTCACTGTAAATATAATAAGATATTCTGATCGTGTCATCCATGATATGTGCTGATACATTTTTATCATTATTACTTATAGCAATAGGTCAGCCTGATGAAAATCAATGAGCCTAAAGCTATTGCAATGGCAGCTGTTTTCCTTCCAGATTAAGGATGACCATGTTGTACTTGGGTCACCATCAGGATAGGTTCTGTCCCCTCCCCCCTCTCCGTGGGCCTGTTTAAGACCTAATAAGGTGCTTGAAATTATGGACGTGATTCACACTTAAGAATTCTTATGATTTTAGGTACGTATATTTTAGAACGGATGCACTGCGCATGCGTAGTAACTTTTATACGCTATTTGCGTTGGACTTAAGTTTGCAAATTCGGTGCTTATACACTACGAACTTAAAATCTCTAGGTTCGTAGTAACATACACAAAAATGGGCGTTCCATGTATAATAAACTCGGCAGATACGAAGATTTGAGTGGAGAGAGGCATTTAAATGACCGAATAAAGGCGCGGTTATGCAGTTAAGTTCCTAAGTAGACGCCCTACGCACTCAAATGCGAACCTATGGTTAAGGGAGCCCTATGGCACTCGTCAGTCACATAAGAACATGAAAATCGGGGGTGTGCCGAGGGAGTTTCATCGTTATTAGTTGCATATATTTAGGAACCTATCGCGTTCTTAAGTGTGAATCAGGTCCTATGAGAGGAAAGTTACTCCTGGGCTAAACCATGTTGATTGCAGGGGAGTCATATTTCATCTGTTGCAAACCGTATTAGAGTTGAGAGGTGACATTTCCCAGCCCAGGTCTAAATAACAGTTTGATAGTAAAGCTGGTCATTGTCTGTGTTCACTAAGCAAAGTATTGTTCTTGCATGCATAGAATAACATTTTGACTCCCCCTAAAGTTTTTCATAGGTGTCAATTTTTTTTACCTGGTTTCCTCTCATTTTCAAACCATAGATCCAGTACCATGGTATTAAATTTTTAGAACAAATTGGGGTTATTTTTCTAACATATTTTATATTTTTCTAACAGTGTGATAGTAAAGCTGGTCAGTATCTGTGTGCAGGAAGCAATTCAAAGATATATCCCTGCATGCAAAGAATACAATTACCTTGACTTCCTCTGAAATCAACATGGTTTTGTCCAGGAGTTATTTCAAGCTCCTTCTTAAGTCTGAATCCGGCCCTGTATGTGTAGATTGCCAATAAATTTCACATTTTTTGGGGGAAAAATCTCTAAAATCGTCACGTCAACAGGGTTAAGGTCACCTCCGAATCAGCCCTTCTGGTTCGCTTTGATTGAAATGAATGTGTTATTGCTAGAGGGATATTTGAATAAATATGCAAAATAAAGCGGTGAAAACGTTGTTGGTATTTGCTTTGTGTTTGCCCTTGTCACAGCCGTCTGTTTAATATGCAGTAATAAGGAGTGCACACATTTTTAGTGCACTATGAAAGGGGTTTCGCACACATTCCTTATGGATCTCAGAGATGGACTATAGGCAGGTCCCCTGTGCTCTGCCGCTGTTCCCGTGCTTGGGACATGGATATAGTGAGGCACGCTGCTTCCTATATACTCTGTATGGCTGCACACTCGTTATGTCTGTCTGCCACTTGTTTTCTTCCTTGCAGATCTTGCATTTGTTTTGTTGACAGCGATGTGCGGTTGTGACTCACAGAACTCACAGAAGTGTCTCTGAAGCACAGAGGCCGATCCTGAGGATGTTTATTTAAGACCTCCCCCAAGGCCCTGAAGTGCTGCACGGCTCTGACAGAACACTGGGAAGTGGCAGATTTTGCAAGATGTCAGGAACTTCCTCTGCTGATGCTTGTTCCCTGCAGAACATGTAAACCGGTCCCAGAGCAGTCTCACAAATGAGGTTACTGTCATTATGAAAAGAGATGGGCTGTGAAGGGAAACGTGCATAGAGTAGAGATCAGGGCTTGGAGACAGCCAGCAGTCTGAGGGAGGGGGCAGGTGGGGGACATGGGAGCAGTGAATAGAGATATTGGGGGATAAGAAGTGAATTTGGATTAGTCAGGGAATCACGTATAAATGGTATATGTCAGAGGAGGACCCTTCTTATTTCTCAAATTCCTCCTCACATGATCCATAAAGAGAAGAAATACATGGGATACTGTATATAGATGCAGCCCTAGCCTAGACTACAAACTAGGTACATGATGAAACTTTGGACTCCTTGTGGCCATAAGTGGTACTGCATTTTCTTGTAACAATTTTGGTATATTATTCAATATTCCTTGAAAAAAGTAATATTTAAAAATGGCTGCTGATATGTAACTTGGAACTTCTAGCATAGCGTCCTGCAGGTTAAACAGATATAACAGTATTTTTAGGATGGACTTTTCACATTTATGTTTTTTGATCTGCTTTTGCTGTGTTAGTCACATGGGGCTGGATACTGACCTACGGGCGCCCGAGGTCATTACGGCCGGCATCGTAGCGGGGAGTACACGCCCCCTGCACTCCCCGCTGTCAGTAGGAAATCTGGACACTTATGTATGCGCACATCCTTCAATACAGGGGAATTACATACGAGCTGTACGTAATTCCCCGTCAGCCGTTCCTTAGGATCTGCCCTATGGTTATCAGTCAGAACGGAGTATGATCTTGGTGGGCAAGAAGATGCCCTCGCCACTTGCAAGGCTGGTCAGAGACCAAACATTTGTTTTACTTATGCTATGTTAATTTGCACAAGCCACAGATTGACGCCTATACAATAGGTGCTGTGGACTATTGCCAGTGCAGTGAAAAAACAGGTAGCATTAAAATTATATCATCAAATTATACTTAAAACTAAAATATTAGTATATATATTCCGTTGGCGTCTAAGTTCAAAAATATGTCCAAATATAAAAGATAATGTTCTCTTGAAATCTCAGTGTTTCTGGCAGACACAATGTAGAGCTTTGACATGATACGATATTGATGATTAAAGCTGTAAATAAAGGTGTTTTACACCAGTAGTGTTTGAGAATTCAGCATTTTAATTTTGCACTAGAATGATGGAGAGAAGCCCTTTCCCGGCTGCGTTGGAATCTTCCTCTTTGTGTAGTCTCAGTGCTGTTTCTCATATCTGTGACTGCAAATCAGTCTCTCCCCCGGGTGCACTTTTCCTGGTGAATAACGCAGAAACCCCCCTTTCTACCTAATAGGAAGCTGGACAACCATCGTGATGTGTATGAAATGAGCTGCCCTGGCTTGCCGCAGTCTCTTGTAATGAAATGTGCCGGATAACTGTCTGCATCCAGCTGTAGAAGGAATAGGGTGGGGGTGTATTAGGGGTGTCTTCAGAGCGGAGATTCATGGTAATCTCTTCCTCCAGTCACAGCAGGATTTAGATGCTAATTAAGAGGATAGTTTACAGGGAAGAGGCCTTGGAAAATTGGCAGCTGACATAATGACATAAAGTATGTGTGATGTTCAGCCGTACATCCGTCATTCTTGGAGCTTGATATTCCAATTTTCTTGGCTGTTGACGCTTCGTTGCCAGTCGCCATCTACACTGGCGGCTTACATGAAGATTTAGTGTAATGGGTTTAACCGGGGCAGGGAGGATTCAGACCATTAGCGGTAGCCCGGCGCTGGGTGTCCGACATGCTAAGCCCAGCGGTATCTAAGAGAGTGACGTTAGATCATTTGTACTTATTGGGCACGTTTTATGACACCTTGTGAGCAGCCAGGGCCATAAATAGAGCCCTGATCCTGGACAGTTCCCGTGTTTAGCTGTATTGTGCTAGGAGCTGTCCCAGGTGCTGAAAGGATAGAGTTATAACTGCACAAATAGTCCCTGTCTCTGTTTCAGAATTGGTGCCATCTGGCGAGACCTCAGAGGTGGCTGTCATGCGCGACATGTTATAAATGGGGTTACTCTGCAGTCATCTCATTTATTCATTTTTCAAGAATGTATTTCACACAACTTAGAGACAGCGGATTGAAAAGTGTAAATCTTCCCTTTGCAATGACAGTCGGGGCGCCTGTAACTCACTCAGTGTCACCTGTGTAAGCATTCTGTCTCCAGATTTGCAAAAACGCTTGTCGACTGAAGACAGATATTTAGTGGCGCCTCCACCCTGCCCCCATTTACCTGGCGACGGCAGGGACTGCGCGGGTCCACTACATGCAATGAAACAGATTGGGAGTTTTTTTCCTTAATACCCTGAATATGGCAAGTCCACAGTCTCCGCTGCGCGGCATCTTGTCAGCACATCCTTTTTTATTTAGTCACGTTAATAGGTAAATAAGCACAGGAAAACCAGGTTGGAGGGAGACTGGAGGAGACTGATTACACTCCTCCTATGAGAACTAGTAGATCAGGAGACTTTGCTGGGGTGAGCCGTGTAGCCCAGTAATGACATTTCAATGGATAACAAGTGCTCTGCCCTAAGTGGCATAATTATTATTTGGCATGACTTTGCCCCATATGTTTACACCAGATATCACAATATAATGGCTTCTCATTGAATCCAAACTGTCACCTCTGTGTTGTTAAATCCAACCTCAGCCGCTATTACTTCACCGCTGGCTGCACCCGCACCGTGGCCTCTCGGAATTGAACAGATTAGCGGGAGTAACAGTCTTCTAATGGAGTCTTAGACGCCACTTCACCCGGGTCAAGACCCCCGTAACCCCCTTCGCGCTCTGCTCGTCTCTTTCCCACCTGAATCTTCTATAAATAGAAAATGTGAAATGAATTTTCCAGCCGTCATTATTAGCTCCCCTGACATCCATTAGAGAGCTTGCAGCACCACAAAACCTAATGACAAGAATTTATGTCATTAGTGCGCAGGGAGGGAGAAGCATAAACACGGGAGCCAACGTACAGAGAGCAGGGAGGGAGGGAGGAATGATATGACCCAATTCACTGCAGCAGTTCAGAATTTCACTTTGATTTTAGTTTTCAATTTACCTATTTGTCACCCGTAATTACTCTCAAATGCTCACACTATATCCAAGCACGCAGAAGCGCCACAGCTTGTTAGGGACACTGAAGGATGGCCGCTCCCGGAGAGCGCTTCTTTCTTATATCTTGCATTCCTTCACACTTGCTTGTATAACCTTCTATCTTTCATTTTACGCATCTCTTCCCATCTCCCGGCTCCCATCATCGTCTCTTTCCTGGTGCTGATGCACACATCTATTCATAAGAGATATAACACGGAGTCGCAGCCTGATGGTGACGTTATTCAGATTAATAAACCCTAATTACAATCTGCAAGTCTTCCCAATCCTCGGCTCAGATTCTGCCGCAGCCATTTCTGTTTTTATGTCTATGTGGGAGGAAAGTGCTTTAAGTCTCTGTCTCCGTCCCTGTCTCAAGCTTCCCTCCTATATTAGCCGAAAAGTCAGCAGGCTCTGCCTATGCCAAATGCGACTCTGTGATTTACCGCACAAACGTACAGCGAGCGCTACACCAGCAATCCTGCAGGTGGAAACGACCCTGCTCCTGTGTCCCAAGGGGTCTATTTCAAATGATTGCTTTTTACTGCCACATATACAGTTTGTATTGGTTTCAATAATAATGTGGCCAGTAAGTGGCACTGTTCCATTAATATCTATGAATTCTAATCCACAGACCGAATAAATCAACATGGCAGCCTCACACTGCTTGTGAATGTGTGACTGGAGCAGCTTGCAGTGAGTTCTTGCTTCTGTTTGTTCAGGTCAGATATTGATTGGATGGCAAGGTCACATGATTGGTTACAGAAACCCGTCTAGACGTATGCCTCTAGGTAACGTTTAAGCAGTAACATACATTAGTTTCTTTCTATAAATGGAGAGCTTATTGACTGTGCTGAAGTCTGCATGTGATTTAATATTGCTCCATGCAAACCTTTATCTACTTTTTCAAGATATGGCTCTCAGCATGTTACTTTATCGCATATTGCACCTATAAACTGATCTGAGCAACTTCTATTTTGTGTGTATACTGTTACTTTATCGCAGAATGAGAAGATTTCAGAGGAAAACTGAGCCCAGAGAGCTGTTTCAAAGCCTCTCTGCTCACAACATTATGTCAATAAATATAGTCACATTCTGCGCTCGGTTTAATGTGAAATCACTACTTTATGAACCCATTCCAATTGAGGAACAAGTTATTTTGGTTGTGATGCAAATTGCTCATATAACAGTATATTACAGTAGCCAAAATGCATGTATTTTAATACGAGTAGCGAACGACCCTATTTCTAAAGGGCCATTCGCTTCCAGCCAGTTCCGAACTGCCTGGGATATCGATTGCTTATTCCTCGATGAGGCATAGCAATCGATCCCCGGAACACTGAACACGGTGCTCCGAATGGTGACTTTCCAGAACCCGCTCCCTTACCCAAACCCTAAGTGTCCCTCCCGCAGCCTAACCCTATGTCAACCCCCCCACAGCCTAACCTTAAGTCCCTCTCGCAGCCTAACCCTAAGTCTCCCCCCACGCAGTCTAACCCTAAATCCCCGATGGCGGCACTTCCGAAAATGAATGGGTGAGTATGCGACTCGCATACTCACCCATTCATTAAAAAAAATTCTGAGAGGGCTCGCATTCTAAGTAGTAACGGCTTTCAGCTGTCCCTAATTCGCAATGCGAGCCTTCGCAGCGGGGACTCACAATGTTTTAATACACACCTCTATGGGGTGCGCATGAAAATCTGTGATATAAATTAGCGGAATTTGCATCACAACCAACATAAAGCTGTCTTCGTGGCCAATTGAATTGGGCTGTATGGGCCCAATTCAATTGACCGCGAAGACTGCGTTATTTTGGTCTATAGTTAAATTGCGCATATAACAGTGTCTTACAGTAGCCAAGATTCACAGATTTTAATATGCACCTCTAAATTCGCAGAATTTGCATCACAACCAAACTAGCAAACTCTAATTGGTCAATTGAATCGTGCCCTATGTGTCTTGGTACCAGCAGAATAACAGACCATTAATAGCTGTCTAAGGACCTAAACCAAAGATTAACTGGAGCAATGTCACATCAATGTTTTTTTTTAATGATCTGCCACAGTTTTACCAGTATTTTGTTTTTCATGTGATTGATATTCAGTTTTATGGCTGTGTTTTGCTCTTCCTCTGTCTTTTCTAACACTGTATTTACTGGTTTCCATCTCTGCTCTTTCTCCGTTCTCTTATTTATCCATCCTCCTCTCTCCCTCTGGTTCAGCATTAGTGGTAATAACAGCCCAGTGGAATTGTCTGACAGTTTCTGCAGAAGAAGAAAATCTGTTCTGGCTGAATTTATTTCTCCAACACACGGACACGTGGTCTGTTGCTCGGCTGCTAGAGTTTTCTTATTTGCATCTCTGTTAAGGTGACTGAGAACGAATTTCAGCACACGTCTTATAGAATAACCGTAGGTCCGAGCTGGACTCTATATTCAGAGAAGATCAAGGCTAAAGGAGTCTGTGTATTCAAAGCTCCCATATCCAGCATTCTCTATTTCATGTGCTGCATCTGTAATGAAATGTAACTTCCATTGTCTGACCGAGATTGCGGAATACAAATTCCAGAAGCAACAGGCGGCATGTAACAGAGTAATGTGCAGGGTAGGCCAAGGCTGGGGGCAGAATCCACTGTGTTTTATTTTACAGAGAGAGTTGCAGGTAGCTGCTGGTTAATGGTGGTGTTGCTAGGGGCGGTTTCTTTCCTTTGTTTTTGTCCTATTATTATGTATTATGTATATAATGTCATGCGCCTGTTTATATTAACCTATGAATTCATTTGACCAACCACCATTTTGTTTGGAAGCATGTCTGGGATCAGCAGCTGAAAGCGGATGTTGGTCCAGGCAAGTTATCTCTCAGTATTATAAACACATGAAATATAACCTGGGTGGATCTGAAGTAGTCCTATATGGGTGGGATTGCTTGTTGTTGAGACTATGTAGAGGTAACCAGTGGTGTGTGCTCCAAAGATATAAATGATAACTAGATGAGGAGAAATGGGACTGGAATGGAGGCACAAATAGTGTAGTAAGGTATAAGTTAGATAGTTGTCAATTCGACTATCTGAAGATCCCGTTCTTCACAAGATGAGTCAGATGGTGCCGGCTGCAGATTCACCTTTGGAGGGAGTGTGCATGGTTTGCCACCTCTGGATGTTTGGAGGATCCCTGCGTCACCGATAATCTCACAGCTGACTTCCCTGGAGTTGCCTGTGGGCAGGTGGTTGAGGAAGCCCTCTGGCGGTGACATGTGAATGGTCCTGGAGTCAGATGCTTGCTGCAGGCTCGATTAGCTCGGCTCTCATCTCATGGTAGCACTTCACCAGATGTTCTGCCTGCAAACTTCTAGGAATGGAGATGTATTGCTGGGATCTCAGCAGGATCTTAGAGGGTGCTTGCCACCGGGGGTTTCTGGAGTTGGTAGCTTGCTGATGTGTCAGCCCGCCTAGAGTATTTGCCGTGAATAGATAGAGCAAAGAAGAGCTGGAACACCGCTGAATACTAAGCAATATCTTCTTTATTGAAGTTCAATATACTACTTGTTTGTAAATAAAATAACAATGAGTTTCCATGCGTTTCATCAAAATAATTGACATCCTCAGGGGTATTATCAATTGTTTTGATGAAACACGTTGGTTTCCACAAGAGGAGAGCCGGGCTTATCGAGCCTGCAGCAAGCATTTGACTCCAGGATCATTCAGTGCCAACACCAAGCAGCAGTACCACCCACAAAGGACTACTTCAGATCCACTTATCTAGTGCCACAAAGTTTGAGCACACTTATCCACTAGATTTATTCCAGTATGGATATCCTTAGTGACTCTTGGGACACTAGTGGCAAAGTGCAGCTCGCTGACCTTAACTCACTTTATCTACATACACTCCCCCCTCCTCCATGAAATATGACCCCAGGGCTGCCATTTTCAGGGGAGGGGCCTCCGGCAAAGCCTCCAGTGCATGCGCAGCATTTGCTAATCAGCTGCAGCTGCTGGCTAGTGGTTTATAAAGGCTGCATTCACAGAGCATATGCCGCCTGCAACAGTATTTTAGTAGTGTGCCATGCTCTGCTGGGGAATATTAGCAGTGAGGGTCAGCAGGAGCCGCTATCAGCGAGTATGGGCAGTTCCTGCCGCTGTCGCTCCCCAGCAGCTTCATATTCAGAGCTAGAGCACACTAACATACTCTAGCAGGGTCTATGCCTCTGGCCATGGTCCCAGAGAGCAGCGTTTCTCACACTCGGTCCTCAGGAACCCCCACGGTTCATGTTTTGCAGGTCTACCTACAGAACAAGTGATATAACGACTACCACCTATAGAGTTTTTCAAATGTGACGGTCAGTTATGAGCATGCCTGTGATCATTACTGACTGTAAAGCAGGGCACACAATGGGCCTTTTCAGCAGATAATCTTTCCAATCACACAATCAAAAGACCGTCTCAGCAGATATCTCACCAGTGTGTACTGTCCAAAGATGCTTAAAAATCTTTTTGGAAATGATCTGTGATCTTTTGATATGATGTTTTGGAGCTCCTAATATTCCAGATCAACTATGGAAAGATATCTTGTACGTTTTGTACAGTGTGCACTGTGTCTACTAGGAGATCTTTGGACAGTACACACTGGAGAGATATCTGGTGAAACGGTCTTTTGATCGTGTGATTGGACAGATTATCTGCTTTACATTTTGAAAGTTGTTCTGTGTACGGATATTCGCTATATACATACAGAATTCAGACTCTTACATGTAGAATGTTGGACACACAACATACAATACAACAATACATTAGTACAGTAAGGCTAGAAACATGGCATATAGACCACAAGGGACAGGGATGTGCCATGGCAGACATAACAGATCGGGGGTCCAGATACGGCTTTCTAATTACAAGCGCTACTATGGCGCTAGCTCTGCTTTTACTATTTCACAGCGGCCATAGGAGTAGACAATCATAAAACATATGGAGTATTATTGGGATAAAGTATATGTCCTAAGGGAAATATGAACAAAATGCTATAACCTCTCTTTATCTAATTTATGTATCCATCTAGATTTTTATTTCCACTGCATGTGCCAAGGCCGGCTAGTGAGATCCTAATGGGCATATGCCCACCACTGATTTTATATGGCTGCTATAAACTGCCGTGTCCAGATAGATCCCTTACAGCGATGATTGAATAAACAGGTGCTGTATTCCATGATGTCGGCAATATGAAGATACAGCGGACACAGGACAGGCCGTGGCAATAATGCATTTACTGTATATGTGCTGTATGTTATGTAGTATAGTATAAGCAGTGTATGTTATAGTACTGTATATGTGCTGTATGTTATGTAGTATAGTATAAGCAGTGTATGTTATAGTACTGTATATGTGCTGTATGTTATGTAGTATAGTATAAGCAGTGTATGTTATAGTACTGTATATGTGCTGTATGTTATGTAGTATAGTATAAGCAGTGTATGTTATAGTACTGTATATGTGCTGTATGTTATGTAGTATAGTATAAGCAGTGTATGTTATAGTACTGTATATGTGCTGTATGTTATGTAGTATAGTATAAGCAGTGTATGTTATAGTACTGTATATGTGCTGTATGTTATGTAGTATAGTATAAGCAGTGTATGTTATAGTACTGTATATGTGCTGTATGTTATGTAGTATAGTATAAGCAGTGTATGTTATAGTACTGTATATGTGCTGTATGTTATGTAGTATAGTATAAGCAGTGTATGTTATAGTACTGTATATGTGCTGTATGTTATGTAGTATAGTATAAGCAGTGTATGTTATAGTACTGTATATGTGCTGTATGTTATGTAGTATAGTATAAGCAGTGTATGTTATAGTACTGTATATGTGCTGTATGTTATGTAGTATAGTATAAGCAGTGTATGTTATAGTACTGTATATGTGCTGTATGTTATGTAGTATAGTATAAGCAGTGTATGTTATAGTACTGTATATGTGCTGTATGTTATGTAGTATAGTATAAGCAGTGTATGTTATAGTACTGTATATGTGCTGTATGTTATGTAGTATAGTATAAGCAGTGTATGTTATAGTACTGTATATGTGCTGTATGTTATGTAGTATAGTATAAGCAGTGTATGTTATAGTACTGTATATGTGCTGTATGTTATGTAGTATAGTATAAGCAGTGTATGTTATAGTACTGTATATGTGCTGTATGTTATGTAGTATAGTATAAGCAGTGTATGTTATAGTACTGTATATGTGCTGTATGTTATGTAGTATAGTATAAGCAGTGTATGTTATAGTACTGTATATGTGCTGTATGTTATGTAGTATAGTATAAGCAGTGTATGTTATAGTACTGTATATGTGCTGTATGTTATGTAGTATAATATAAGCAGTGTATATTATAGTACTGTATATGTGCTGTATGTTATGTATTATAATATAAGCAGTGTATATTATAGTACTGTATATGTGCTGTATGTTATGTATTATAATATAAGCAGTGTATATTATAGTACTGTATATGTGCTGTATGTTATGTAGTATAATATAAGCAGTGTATATTATAGTACTGTATATGTGCTGTATGTTATGTATTATAATATAAGCAGTGTATATTATAGTACTGTATATGTGCTGTATGTTATGTATTATAATATAAGCAGTGTATATTATAGTACTGTATATGTGCTGTATGTTATGTATTATAATATAAGCAGTGTATATTATAGTACTGTATATGTGCTGTATGTTATGTATTATAATATAAGCAGTGTATATTATAGTACTGTATATGTGCTGTATGTTATGTATTATAATATAAGCAGTGTATATTATAGTACTGTATATGTGCTGTATGTTATGTATTATAATATAAGCAGTGTATATTATAGTACTGTATATGTGCTGTATGTTATGTATTATAATATAAGCAGTGTATATTATAGTACTGTATATGTGCTGTATGTTATGTAGTATAATATAAGCAGTGTATATTATAGTACTGTATATGTGCTGTATGTTATGTAGTATAATATAAGCAGTGTATATTATAGTACTGTATATGTGCTGTATGTTATGTAGTATAATATAAGCAGTGTATATTATAGTACTGTATATGTGCTGTATGTTATGTAGTATAATATAAGCAGTGTATATTATAGTACTGTATATGTGATGTATGTTATGTAGTATAATATAAGCAGTGTACAGTATGTTATAGTGCTATATGTTATGTAGTACAGTATAATTGCTATATGTTATGTTACATTAAATGGGCCTGATCCAGACCTATGGGCGTCTTAAGGCCACCCAAGATCTGTACGGTCGTCATTGTAGCGGGGAGTGCACACCCCATGTACTCCCCGCTGACGGGCAGAAATCCGGACACTTACGTGTCCAGATTCCTACCCTGACTATTACGAACAGCTCTGCGGCCTTACGGCCGCATTGCTAATCGTGACGGGGCTTGACGGCAGAGATACGGCATACGTAAAGGGGGGGAAAGCCCCCTTTTCATAATAGCCGGTGGCTGTAACGCCGCCATATGAAGGTTGTGCGCCGACCGTAATAGATCTGGATCAGGCCCTATGTTCCTTCTGGATCAGGCCCTATGTTCCTTATGTGATAAGGTGTATAGTATGTACGAGGCAAAAGCAATCTATATCCCATCCAGTTCAGAACCCTTTTTAAATAGCGCTGTGTTCATCGGAGACCCACACTCGTTACATATTATGGTATATTACCTCTGTGTTCTGAATGCACAGTGTTATTTAGTACATTACAATTGTATGCAATATCTTAGGGGGTAGTTGGATGTTGAGGGCATTCTGTACCACATAATCATACAGATGCAGAGCTACAACGAGAAATTTTGGCACCAGGGGCAAAAAAAAAAGATGGCGCCTCCTAACTCTAAATTCCAAACCAATTTAAACTTAAATATTAACTTACTTGCAACCCCTCAAGCTTTGAGCCTTGGGCAGCCACCCCTATCGCACACTCCTAGTTATTGCCCTGTACAGATGGTGTAATAAAGGGGAATGGATGCTCACTTTATACAATACAGGGTGTCAGATGTGAGAGAGTGTGTACAGATCTTGAGGAAGGGGCTGTCATTGTAGGGCTTTTGGGAGCGTTTATTTCCCTGGGTGTAAGCATACCATGGACATGTCAGTGTGACACACACACAGTGATTTACAGGAAAATAATAATGTCTCTGGTCCACCAGCAGTGAGCGCTTACTGACATATTACAGACCTAGAGATTCAATGGAGGTATTGGTAGAACATGCAGGTGTGTGTGTGTGTGTGTGTGTGTGTGTGTAGGAATGTGCACATCAATTTCAGAAATTATCTCTTCTAACTCAGCTCTAAATTGCAGCATAATGATAAAGCTGTCAAACATCTATGCTACATTCAGAAGCATGTAAATAATCATTTGGAACCTGCATTACAAGACATCAGGTGGAAACAACGCAATTGCTAATACTTTCACTGAGGAGCAGGTTTTAATAGAACTTTCAAAGCTGAAAGTAGACAAATCAATGGTACCAGATGGGATACATCCTAGGATACTAAAAGAGCTTAGAGGGCTGCTGGCAAATCCATTAACTGAATTATTCAAGCAGTCACTAATAACTGGGATGAATTCAGAGGACTGGAAAATAGCAAATGTCGTCCCTCTGTATAAAAGTGGAATTAGGGAAGAAAGTGGCAAACTACTGACCAGTAAGTCTAACACTGTCAATTGTACAGTATCTTATATCCAGTAACTTCCAGGATCCCAAGCAGCATGGATTCACTGGGTGAAGATCTTGAATCTTATTGAATTTTTTTTACTTTGTCAGTAATGCATTAGATAAAGGGGGAGCTGTAGACATAGCTTATTTTGATTTTAGTAAGGCTTTTGACATTGTGTCATATCGCAGACTGTTAAATAAGATGGAAACTTTGGGATTGGACTTAAAGATAGTTACATGGATATGATCTTGGTTACAGGATAGACAACAGAGGGTTGTAGTAAATGGAATCTCTTCTGGGGATGGTAAGGTAACCAGTGGAGTACCCCAGGGTTCTGTACTTGGACCAGTGCATTTCTTTACAGGTGATATTGCCTGTGGTGTATCAAGGGGAAATATGCCTTTTTGCAGATTACACAAAAATGTGTAACAGGGTAGACACACGGGGTACACAAATTAGGGATGATCTAGGTAGACTTGAGCTTTTCCAGTCCCCGCTGCCATGGCTGCATTACGAAGTAGGGACAGATGAATATAGCTTTTCGGCTGTCCCTACTTTGAATGACAGCATTTTTAGAATTTTTTTTAATGAATGGGTGAGCATGTGATTCGCATGCTCACCCATTCATTTTCGGAAGTGCCGCCACCGGACACCCTGAAAGGTGAGTAACCCTCTCTGGGGACTTAGGGTTAGCCTGTGGGAAAAGAGACCTAGGATTAGGCTGTGTTAGACTGTGCAAAGAAGAGCAACTAAAATGGTCCATAGCCTGTGTCACAAATCATAAGAAAGGCAAATCAGATGCTTGGTTGCATAGGGAGAGGAATTAATAGCAGAAAGAGGGAAGTAGTGATGCCCCTTTATAAATCATTGGTACGCCCTCACCTAGTATACTGTGTTCAGTTCTGGAGGCCATATCTCCAGAAAGACATAAATACATTAAAGACTGTGCAAAGAAGAGCAACTAAAATGGTCCATGGCCTGTGTCACAAATCATTCCAAGAAAGGCTAGAGGAACTAAACATATATAGCTTGGAGCAGAGAAGGGAGAGGGGGGACATGATAGCAGCTTTCAAA
>WWET01002130.1:73126-83360 GCA_011038615.1 Limnodynastes dumerilii
ATCAGTGAAGAGAGAGGTGTATAGAGAGATCAGTGAGTAGAGAGGGGTATAGAGAGAATAGTGAGGAGAGAGGGGTATAGAGAGAATAGTGAGGAGAGAGGGGTATAGAGAGAATAGTGAGGAGAGAGGGGTATAGAGAGAATAGTGAGGAGAGAGGGGTATAGAGAGAATAGTGAGGAGAGAGGGGTATAGAGAGAATAGTGAGGAGAGAGGGGTATAGAGAGAATAGTGAGGAGAGAGGGGTATAGAGAGAGAACAGTGAGCGGGGAGGGGTATAGAGAGAACAGTGAGGAGAGCGGAGTGTAGAGAGTACAGTGAGGAGAAGGGTATAGAGAGTACAGTGAGGAGAGAGGGGTATAGAGAGAATAGTGAGGAGAAAGGGGTATAGAGAGAATAGTGAGGAGAAAGGGGTATAGAGAGAATAGTGAGGAGAAAGGGGTATAGAGAGAATAGTGAGGAGAAAGGGGTATAGAGAGAATAGTGAGGAGAAAGGGGTATAGAGAGAATAGTGAGGAGAAAGGGGTATAGAGAGAATAGTGAGGAGAAAGGGGTATAGAGAGAATAGTGAGGAGAAAGGGGTATAGAGAGAATAGTGAGGAGAAAGGGGTATAGAGAGAATAGTGAGGAGAAAGGGGTATAGAGAGAATAGTGAGGAGAAAGGGGTATAGAGAGAATAGTGAGGAGAAAGGGGTATAGAGAGAATAGTGAGGAGAAAGGGGTATAGAGAGAATAGTGAGGAGAAAGGGGTATAGAGAGAATAGTGAGGAGAAAGGGGTATAGAGAGAATAGTGAGGAGAAAGGGGTATAGAGAGAATAGTGAGGAGAAAGGGGTATAGAGAGAATAGTGAGGAGAAAGGGGTATAGAGAGAATAGTGAGGAGAAAGGGGTATAGAGAGAATAGTGAGGAGAGAGGTATAGAGAGATCAGTGAGGAGAGAGGGGTATAGAGAGAATAATGAGGAGAGAGGGGTATAGAGAGAATAGTGAGGAGAGAGGGGTATAGAAAGAATAGTGAGGAGAGAGGGGTATAGAGAGAATAGTGAGGAGAGAGGAGTATAGAGAGAATAGTGAGGAGAGGGGTATAGAGAGAACAGTGAGGAGAGAGGGGTATAGAGAGAACAATGAGGAGAGAGGGGAATAGATGGAATAGTGGAGGTTGGGGTAAAGAGAAATTGGGGAAGAGTATTGAGAGAACAATGGGGAGAGGGTATTGAATGGGTAGTTTATAGAGGGAGAGAGGGCTATAGATAGATAGGCCCTGATTGTTATTATTAAGGCTATTATGATAGTCTTACACTGCCCTTACCCTGCTACTTTTAATGTTACAGTGACCCTTTCCTCCAATAAACAATGTATAGACAGCTTTAATAAAAAAAATCTTTTTTCTTGTTTAAAATTAAAATCTGGGAAATTTGTTTAAAAATATAGTGAGAATAGTTCAGAAAAAGTGTTAACCACAGAGAACAGCTGATTGCTGATTAATGAAATTCTCTTGGTGTTTGTTTACAAAAGCAAATAATGGGCTTTAGAAGACTGTAGGCAGAGTATCAATGAAAGAGTTATAACCCAGGCTGTGCAGGATACAAAACAACTCTCCCAGTGATACTGGGAAAAGGATTGCATGCAATCTGTACATAAAACTTCTAATGATAAAAGATCAATATGAGTTGCCTCTGTGTAACAAAATAACCAACTGCAGGACTTGTAAGCGCATCTACTTGTATTTTCCAGAAGGGAAGGGGCAGGGGGGTGTCCACTGCTGTCCACGGAACACACAATCCACATTGCATTCTGTGATGGCCATCAGGGTTCATGATGCGAATCGCATAGTAAGCGCTTGGCTAAGCTCTTATGTGCAATTTTTACGAAAATAAAATTTGCACTAGATAGAATGGGATTTCCATAGTAGGTACTCACAAGATCGGTTGGCACAAGAAAAGGTGTCACTGAAACAGGCCAGACGGTAGGCGGCGTGGGTGACGCAGCAAGTAAACAACGCACTACACACACATAGCCAATTTATAGCTTACGCTTGGCATGGCACGTTGTTAGAGACATACAGATCGCGCCAAATAATATGGGTGAGTCGCGTCTTACAGGACTCGCTCTGATGAACATGCATCGGGACATAACAGTTCTTCCAGAGGAGGTTATTAACCAATTTGCAGTAAAGAGAAAAAGACTGAATTCAATTTTGTAATTATTATTTAGTGTTAGGAAATAAAAATTGTAAGTATTGTAATTTTAAATAGTTTTGTAATGGTTTCGTGTCTTGTTGAAAACTTAGGTAAAGGTAATATTGTAGTAGCTATAGGTTTCGGTAGCACAGTATAGGGATACCTAGTAGTACCTAGAAGTAATACATTTTTGTAAAAAAAACTGATAAAATGGAAAAAAGAAGAGAGCAGCAAACGTTGGTAATTAGGTATTTTTTTTAAACGAAACAATTGTGGATACTCGTAGTTGTCTTGTAATTGTTGTTGTTTTAGTTTAGTTTTACTTTGTTCAAGTTAGTAGACTATAGGAGCCTCTGAACCTTCCAAAAAACAATATGTACATACTTACCTACCTACATAAATAATGCAATTGAATTAGTAATACATGAATTTGAACACTTGCATGTTATTTTTATACTTACCTATCTTCCTATTTTTTGCCACCCAAACCCCCCCCCATGAAAAAGCTATAGCTACGCCAGTGCATACAATACTTATGAGCAGGCAATCGTTCTTATAACTGGATCCGGTCCCATGTTATTGCTTGGCTTGGTCGCGGCTGTAAATGGCGGTGCATTGGGCAAATCGCTGTTACCAGGCTGAGCTGTGTTGTGGAGTGAAAGCAGGAAAATGAGTAATCTCCTGATTTCTGCTAATATCTCCTTCCCTCGCCTATGGCCCATACTCTGCTATGGTCTGTGCACAAATAACACCATTGACTTTCTGACACATAATGAAAATGCCCTCTCTACCTGTGGAACATCACAGTCCTTCAGCTTCAAATTAATCATAGACGCAGCACAGCTCGCAAGTTATGTAAAGTCTCCGAGACACAACACGATTCAGTATAATCAAAGACTGATGTGTTTTGAATCGTAATCAAGTTACTTTTGATTAATGTGAGATGTTAGAATTGTACTTCGTTAATTCAGAGAAATGTAGAAGTAGCCAAGTTTGTGAATATTGTAGCGTGGGGCAGGTTGGGTAAGAGATGTCTGCATTACCATCCTCATTTATTCATTTAACCAGTTCTTTCATGACGCACACACAATAACACAATTTATATCTAATTAAGGTGATACAAATGCTAGATGCTAAAATCAATTTATAGGTTAATATAAACTGATGCATGAAAGGCAGCGGTAATCGACACAGACACAAAGGAAAGGAGATCAGCACATTACTATTAACCAGTAACTATCCTGCCATTGTAGCTGTGGAATAAAATGCAGAAACATTAGTTACACACGTTTCCAAATATATAATAAGCAGCCACCACTTTCAAGGCTTTTCTGCCATAGGTGGTCCTATCTCTCAATAATGATAGTCCCTATATTTGGTCATATATCGAGAGCTAACTCACCTAGAGCCCCCCTTTATACCTCCAATATAGCTTTCGGTAGACCAAAACCCCACTTTGTTATCTAATTTAGAAGAGCGTTATTTGTTCCATTTGTCTCAGCCATATGTACTATTGAATTTACTATTCAGGAGCAAATGCAATATGAGACGTAGTATCTGGTTGGAAGCAACCTTGAGATCAATAGGAGGAGCTGGTTATTACATCTACACAGTGGGGAGGACATAGGGGTTCAGTCTTAATTGGGAGTAAGTTATCCACAATTTGCTGATGAAAGCAGGTAAAACGAGCGTAGTTACAACCTTATTCACAGCCATTCCTGGGCCAGAAAGGCCTAGATCTCATTGAGAGAGACCTCAAATTATTAATTATAATGGATTAATGTATTGGGAAGGTAAGTAGGTAGGGTATGGTTGGTACAGATTTTTGTAGCATAGAATTTGGAGTAAGTCATGTGATGTGGTAGCGGTATCTCGTGGTCTGTCTACTGGACAGTTGTATAGATCACTAATAATATCATACAGAGTCAGATTGGGAATTTAAAGTCACCCTGGAAAAATAAAATCTACAAGAGGCCACATGTGGTTGCGATAATCTATAGACAGGTCAAAAAAATAAATGTATACTGGATTAATACAGAATAAAGAACCTTAACAAAAGTGTTGCAGATATAAGATACTGTGTGTAGGTGGGTTTATGTTGAGCCAATTCAGTATGTAAAAGAGTTATAACTATAATACATCTGTTGACTAGTATTTCTCAATACAATAACGAGAGATTTAGTGACCTCTATACAATGCCAATAGTCACTGCCACCCAATATAGAGGGCATCCTAGTGATCACAACCTGATACAGACAGCATAATAGTGATTGTCACCTAATACATACAGCATCCTAGTGACCATCACCTGATACAGACTTCATTCTTGTGACTACCACTTGTTACAGACAGCATCCTATGGCTGGATCCAGACATCATTAAGGTCTTGAAGATAGTTACTCCTGGGCTAAACCATGTTGATTGTAGGGGAGTCCTATTTCATCTGTTGCAAAACAGTATTAGAGTTGAGAGGTGATGTTTCCTATCCCAAGTCTAAATAACAGTGTGATAGTAAAGCTAGTCAGTATCTGTGTGCAGTAAGCAATTCAAAGATATATCTCTGCATGCGAAGAATACAATTAACTTGACTCCCCCTGTAATCATCATGGTTTAGCCCAGGAGTAACTAAGTTCAAGTACTTACTTAAGTCTGGATCGGTTGCATTCTCCGGCAAGAAAATCTGATTTGTGAAAAAGGGACATCCGAAAGTTCCTTTTCGTATGTCCCTTTTTCGTATACTTACCACTTTCTATTTTTTTCTTCAGAATGAGTGAGTATGCCGTTCGGCATACTTCACCCATTCTCCTTCGGTAATGACGATATCCCTCCGCCGCCGCTGCTATCGTCGGACCAAGGGACAGGTGAGCAAACTCTCTGTGCGGAGAAGGGGGGGTTAGGGTCAGGCTGCAGGGGAGGGAGGGTTAGGGTCAGACTGCAGGGGAGAGAGGGTTAGGGTCAGACTGCAGGGGAGAGAGATTTAGGGTCAGGCTGCAGGGGAGGGAGGGGTAGGGTCAGGCTGTAAGGAAGGGAGGGTTAGGGTCAGGCTGCGGAAAAGGGAGGGTTAGGGTCAGGATGCGGGTTAGGGTCAGGCTGCAAGTAAGGGATGGTTAGGGTTAGGGTAATGAGAGGGGAGGGTTAGAATTAGGGAAAGGATTGGGGGACTATTTTTACTAACTTTTCAGAGCACCAAAATCTCAGTGCTCCGTGGATTGATTGCAGTGTCTCCTCGAGGCATATGCAATCGAAATCCTAGCCAGTTCGAAACTAACTGGGAGGAATGGGCCCTATCGATATAGGGCCGTTCTAATCGGGAACACACACCCAGTCTGGATCCAGCCCCTAGTGACTAGTGACTCATGACAGACATCATCCTAGTGGCTTCCACACCAATACAGACATCATCCTAGTGACTGTCACCCAACACAGACAGCATCCTAGGAAGTACCTTCTCGATACAGAAAGCATCCTAGTAACAGACACACATTACCATCAACTTCCTAGTAAATAAAAAAAAAAAAGGACTGCTGAGTGGCCTGAA
This sequence comes from Limnodynastes dumerilii, assembly GCA_011038615.1. Taxonomy (NCBI): domain Eukaryota; kingdom Metazoa; phylum Chordata; class Amphibia; order Anura; family Limnodynastidae; genus Limnodynastes; species Limnodynastes dumerilii. Next base: position 78,841 of record WWET01002130.1, read on the forward strand.
GAAGCCAACCCGGCAAATGTCCTATGGCCAACCCACCCCTGTTATCATATTACTGTGAAATAATAGATATGTGTTTATGCTTCTGCTTGGAAGAATCCATTGATAGAACAATTGTCTACTCTTAAGCTGGGCTGCAGTCTTTTTCTGGCAGTCTCACTTGACGATATAGGTCATGTCTATTAGCCTGCCTTTCTCTTTATGGGTCTGTTTTTGTTCGTAGAGCAGCAACAACTCATGGTCATGTAAACAGCGGAGCCGTATTGCTGTGCACAGCGATGAAGGAGATGAGACGTCTGCTCGTGTTGGCTGTTGCAATACTTATCTAATGCTGCTTCCTGGGTTTTGCCAAGTTTATATTTACCCCAGTCCTCCATGTCCCTGCCACTTGTTGTCAGTATTACTGTCAGAAGGGGGGGGGGGTTGCTATTGGTTACCATGTAGACAGGAACATGCAAATCACTTGTAAACACTTACCATCGATTCACAAGTTTCCTGCTGGAATAGAAAGAACGTGGGTGATAATACTATCATTCAGAATGAATGGTGGTGCTGATTACAATCAGGTAAACTATAACATTTTCTACAGTGTATTTCCGCAGATTCATATTTTATCTTGTACACCTAATAAGCGTCTGGAAAGTCTCTTCAGTGTTCTGTGTCTGAGCAAATTTATGCTCGCACCCTGCAGCTATATACAAGCCATTGAAGAGGGGGCGGCCGGTTACACTGCACATTACACTTATACTCGAGCATTGGCACGCAGAGAAAGATTGTGGAAGTGATTTCCTGAGACCATTACAGATAAGCATGGAGGATTAAGAAGAAGCAGCAGAAGGGAGTTCACAGTCATAATGGCAAGAGACTACGCAGTAACAGCTTAGTGTAGCTCCACCTACAGCACAGTGTCATCACAGCGTAACCTGTTCAGTAATAAGTAACCTGCAGTTTGTTTTGCCAAGTTTCAAATGTACAGATGTATCGCCCTGTTACCCTATGCAGCATGTTACCCTATGCGGCAGGCCTGGCCAACCTGTGGCTCTCCAGGTGTTGACAAACTATGAGTCTCAGCATGCTATAACTGCACAGGCATAGCTGATACCTGACCTGGGATTCGTAGTTCCTCCACACCTAGAGAGCCACAGGTTGACCAGGCCTGCTCTACGGTCTGCCAGCGACCGCTGCCTCGCCTCCCATGTGATCACCCCATCTCACCCCCATATGGGGGCACCGCCATAAATTATGGGGCCCAGTACACAGCTGCAACGCCTGCAATAACAGCAGGCCGATGCACAGTGCTTCCCTGCGAAATGACCCACATACCTACAGCTCTCCAGCAGCAAGTATCGGGGGTAGGATACCATACATACCTGCAGCTGTTCAGCTAAGGTTAGTATCAGCGGGCCTCATATCTTTTAGAGCCTGGGACAGAAGTCTCAGCTGTCCCCCATGATGCCGGCCCTGCTACCACATACAAGACTTCCAATTCCTGTAAGACGATGACGTTTTTCCTACGGTCGAAGCAGATTGTGAAACTGTAAACATGGATAACTCTGGTTTTATCTGATAACAGCCACAACAAAGTGATGTTTCTTTAGTGAATGAAGACCTAAGTCTGACATGTGCAGCATAGTTTACTTCATGCGCCTCCTTGTGGGGGCACGCTGCTGTTGCATCTCAGGTAGAAATGTCAGGCTATAAAATCAGTGGCACAAGAGGATGTGGCCTCCCTCTGGTGCCACGCAACTCACTGTATGGCAGAATTCTAGTAAAAGATGAGTGTGGACACATCTGTAGGTGTGTGGCTGGGGCAGTATAGAACATACTCGGGCTTTCCATCTTACGTACTCTGGACACAGTTATTCTAGGTTGGGCTTTATTCATACAGCAGTAATAAGGGATGAATGACCAGACAGTGAAATGTATGCACCACAAAGGGTCATGTCCTGAGAAACCACAAAGCAACACTAATTATTCTATGTAATCACAGGGCAGCACAAGTGTGGTCCATAGTCAGATCATGCTGACTGACAGCAACATAGGAAAGGTGGCCTAGTAAAGGGCATTAGTATCCTCACCCACACAGTAGCTTATGCCCCAAGCAAAATAAGCAGACATTTATTATATGCCAGTGCCCGCTGTGTGTGTGTTGCCTCTGCCTCTTGCACACAGCCATGCAGGATTGATTGATCTGCGGGGCTGCCCTGGTTATGAAACATGTCACAGCCTTTGGTATTGGTTTTAGGTGACCTCTGGCCGTGAGCGAATAGACCCAGAACGCTGCGGACACTGCGGGTTATAGAATGAGAGGGGAAACAGCAAATGGCGACTCTTCCTTATATTAGTTTTATTGTGATTGATGAGAAAGTGTAATTCTGCCTTTAGAGGAAAAGCTGAGTGTTGTAGGATGGGATGGGAAGTACATTAGAAACTATGGACAGGAAAGCAATAAACAGCAGAGTGAGGGGAAAATGAAATATAAGCAGAGCATCCAGCAAAGCAGGCAGAGAGAAATAGAGGTGGCGGCGAGGGGAGAGTGGAGCGGCGGTGTGAGAAATAAAGCGGAGAGCCAGCGAGGTGAGATAGAGAGGGGGACTCATTAATCGCCAGGACCTTACATTAAACACAAATCAGATTGATAGATGGCTCTGTGCAGGCTGTAGATCAAACAGATTGGCAGAATGTGAGATCATATAAATCAGTCCTAGTCATTACTGGCCCAGAAGCCTCCGTGCAACACTGAGCCGTCTCTAAGGCGCTGGCGCCATCTTTAACCCCTTTCCTGGCCGTGGCTGCCAGACAGGTGGCACGTAAAGGCCGCTAATCCGTAAACACAGTCATGGGGCCAGATTTACTAAGTTTGGAAAAGCTGAGATGTTGCCCGTAGCAACTAATCAGATTCTAGTAAATGTGGTCCCTGGAGTTTTACGTGCGGTCAGATTGTCGCGTGACAGCCCCATGTAACGGATGACTGCAATTCTTTCTGAGATTCACTCAGCGGCGCTTCTGACGCTTTATTACTCTATTTATGGCACGGTGTGCGCAGCGATGACATTTATTCTACAATAGGTGACTGTTTATCTCAATTACATGATCCGTTCTACCAAACCTCCCCATACTAAGCTGTAAAATGATAAGTAACCCTTCCACCATAGTGCCTCTCTAGCTGTGTCTCTGTACAGATAGAGGGAGCCGGAAGGACTGGGCCTCTGTGGGTCATTGTATGTGACAACTTCTGGAAATAAATATCAGGGATAGCGCTATCAAGACACTGCAGCAAAGGGGTGTGTCCTGTGTCACCAAAGAGGTGTGTCCACTACATAGCTCCACCCCTGGGTGTGTTTAGCGGGTGTTGGTCCCTTCTAAGAACCGCCCTATTTTGATAAGGTCGTTCTCTCCCAGCCAGTTGTGAACATCAATTGCTTATGCCTCAACTAGACATAGCAATCGATCCCCGGAGCACCGAACACAATAGGTAAGTGCAAAACACTACCCCAATCCTTTCCCTAATTCTAACCCTAACCCTCCTTTCTCTGCAGCCTGACCCTAATCCTCCCTTCTCTGCAGCCTGATCCTAACCCTCCCTAGCCAGACCCTAACCCTCCCTTCTCCCTAGCCTGACCCTAAGTCCCCCTTCCCTGCAGCCTGGCAATAACCCTTCCTTCCTAAGAGCCTAACCCTCCCCCCCACTAAAAGCCCCCTCCGGAGCTGTCAGCGGCACGTGCGGCGGGTCCTGCAAAAATAAATGGGTGAATATGCCAATTGGTACACTCAGGCATTCAGAAAATAATAATTCTAAAATGGCTGCCTATTCGAAATAGAGACAGACGAAAAGGAACTTTCGGTTGTCTCTCTTTTTTTTTTTTTTTTTAAAGCAAGTCATCGGTGTGGGGTCTAGCGCTGCCAGGAAAATTTTCTAAATATAAATGTCAGAATCAGTATTAATTAATTGTTATATTGTCAGTGAATAAATACATTCAGTATTATTGTGAAGACTGTGAACAGGAGATTCGCTGACTTCATCATTATAGAAAAGATAAAATTAGGCGACGCTGCAGCTGATTAAAAAGAGACCAAAATTTATTTTTATTTCTGTCTCCATTATTGAAGTCCTGTTATTTTAGTTTGCTGCCAGTCTTAAAAATGGCCACTTCCATAGGCCTCAGTGCAGGGAAATGGGACAAAATTCTAAATTCTGTCATCATACTGCTGTGACTTCTGGAACTGAATCAGCATCAGGGAGATTTCCAAACACTTCAGGGAGTCGCTTTTCTGGGTGTCTCCCTTATATCCAGGTAGAGTTAGAAAGTTTGTTAGCAGTTATGAAACGAATCCAGACTTTAGATCAGGAATTTGGTTTCCTACGTACCCAGAGCTGGATTTAAAACTTATGGGGCCCTAGGCAAGATGCTGGTTTGGGGCACTCCAAGGGAAATGACAGCACTCATCTGATAGGGCCATAAGGGTGATTAATATCATGTTCATACTGCCGCCTCAGCAATATCCTGGGTCTGTTAACCACG
>WWET01002130.1:83719-111319 GCA_011038615.1 Limnodynastes dumerilii
AATATACGCAACTAATACACATAAGGCCGGAAGTGAGTGCGGCCAGATAGGGCAAGTCAATGCAGGTGGAAGTTTAGGTCTGGCCGGAGGTTGCGAGGGGAGTGACTGTTTATTCTGGTGGGTGTAACCTGCTCCGACCTGCCGCTTAGTTGCGTATATTTGCAGCCCGATTGCCGACGGATCTCTGAGTACGGCCCATGAGGCTTAGACATAGGTAACCTCCAGCACTTTGGGTGTTGTGAAACTACAACTCCAATTGCAGCAGAGGCATAATGGAAACCTGGCAATGCATGATGTGACTTGTGTCACAACACCTTACTCTTGCTGCAGCTTCCTAGTTTATGGATGAGATGTTTCTTGTAGAATTCTCCGTCACTGTGGAATGAGCACAGTCTACAGAACACATCCAATAAAGCCTGGAAACTGTCCTAGCACCAATTATCTACAGTCCTTAAATTCTCTGTGTAAAAAGGAATCTGAAATCAATGAGCAAAAGCTTCTAATCCCGGTGTAGCTGCTTCAGCATAACATGAATTACGGGGTAATGTCAGATCCTGGGATGGAGTGACAATTTTCTTAGATCATTAACACTGCCATCTCCATAGTGGCAAATCCGATACGCCCGCCTTTCCTATAAATATCTGCCCAGGGACATGAGCTGCAGCATTTTCTCTGCCTGGCACCGGTGCCCCCTTCTCATCGCCAGAGATCAGCGAACCCTTTACCAGCCCAGAAAGATCTGACACTAATTTATGTATCTCCCCCTCCATCAGTGCTGCTTTACACGGCAGACACCTAGCTTACCAAGGCAAGGCCATAATGACTGTACTATCATCTACTTTCTGAGGTTAGAACTCTGCCAACAACGGTGTTCTGATCATTCTTGTGTATGTTTAGTGGTAGAAACCTTTCTAATCCGACCTGGGGAAAAAAATTCTTGGGGCCCCGGTACACCCATGCTTTTGGGCGCCCCAATCCCTCTTTAATAGTGGATTGCGGGGGTCCCTCTGAACCTCAGGGCCTATCACAGCTGTCCACCTTGTCCCCCCTGTCGCTGGGCCTGTTTCTAAGACGGCCTCCTGTTCATGGATGTAAAACAGGGAGCTGGCTTATTAGCATAGTGCAATATGCAAATCATTTCTGTCATTGCAGCGTCTTTCCTGATGGCGCTTGTAAAGGAGAAAATATACATAAGGTCCATATCATTTCTATCGACTTCATTAAAAGAAAAAAAATAGAGGAATTTGTTTTAGTTGTATATTGAGTAAAATGATGCGTAAAACCTTGAGTCTCTTGTATATTATGTGACAGAGAAGGGTTAAATATTGAATGACAATACTGATGTGTATATTGATAACATACTATATACACATTTAGTGAGGAATCCAATCTGGCTTGTATAAATCCTTTTCTGAGGCCCTTAATAATGAACTTTCACAGCAGCAAATAACCTTTTACCCAGGAGGCCGCTCCTGACCTCTGACCTGGTAAAGTAGCACTGACCGATCTGATCGATTGTAAAATGCATCATTTGTATCGGCCTGGTCCCAACATGTCACGGCTGTGACATTTACATGACAAGTATTAAATAAGATGATTTAGTGCTGTAATATCCGCGATTCCCATCACTGTCCCTGGGAGAGGAGAAAATGACTTCATCAAAAGAAGATCACTAATTGTCAGCAGTCTGGCCCAGTGTCACCGGATGATCGATGTTGTGTCAAGGACTGCTGGGGACGCGTTTTGGGGAATAAAGCCCGGCCGACAGGTGACGCATTTCATTATGTCATTGGCAGTTAATGTGGAGCTATTCTCAAGCTGATGTTAGAAAAGTGTATGTATTTGTGTGTGTGTGTGTGTTTATATCATTATTTATTCATTCATATTTTTGCTAGAACATAGAACTACTGGAGGGCAGGAGCACTTCAAAAGTCCCAGAGTTCTATCTAATTGGCCTGTTATGACTAGAAAAGTTTAGGGAGAAATGTGTTTATTGTGGAAAGATTTTCATCCCAGGGCTTGTGGACACTGTGTAAGGCCTCTGGAGAGATCAGACTTCCAGGGATGCTGTAAGCACTGAAAGGGTGATCCGTGTTAGAGTTGGGAGTTGGGCAAGAGGACTATTCCACTCACACAGCTGACAGGGCCTGTTGTTTGTTTAGTTAGTAGCCACACTAGTTATTTACACTATATCTGAATTGCTGTGTGCTAATTTTGGCTGCTAATATAGGTGAATGCCACCCCCCAACACCGCCGCCAATCTTGTGGATATATAACTATGGTTCTTATACCTGCACTATGGTAGCTATGATGTGTGTATGTATAAAAAAAAAAATCTTGTAGCTTATTATGCAGGGTTGCCAACTTTGCCGACTAAGAAACCGATAAATGGCGAAATGGGGGCGGGACTAGACATTGCAATTAATTAATTAATCAATTAATCAATGACACATATTATTACTAGAGGCAAATTACACCATCAAATCCCATGCAGTCCCTAGTGTCACTAGCAATAATAGTATTGATAGGCAGGGAGGTGATGAGGCTATTATTTGTGGACATTGCAGGATAATTGCCAGCTCTCCTGGGATACCACGAGAAATGTCCAAATTTCAGGAGTCTCCCGGAATATCCAACCCTGTTACTATGTTAATATTCCATTGAGTTTCCCATATTATTTACTCTAATATGGCTCCTTCTAGTCATCATAGAAGGAAGCGTAGAGAGAGCGTACAGAGAGCTTCTCGTCTGTGATTTCTGGTGCTATTACAGGCTTCTCCCTTAAGGACTCGTGCAGGAACTTTTGAACGTGTTTGTGGTTAGACATTTGTGGATAGCCCTAAATCCCAAGATGCTCTTGTCATCTTTATTTTCATTTTCACACACTTCACCAGGCCTGTGTCAGAGTATAATTAAAATAATTACATATGTCACAAGCTATTGGGGCTTGCTCCTCTTCAGGGAGAGGGCTTGTGATGGAGTAATGTGGTACATCTCATTATAGTGTTGGTAGATTTGTTATAGTCTGTAATGGGGCCACACGGGATCCGCTTATAATTAGACAATGTCATGGGCCTGTTCCTCATTTGTTAGTGATAGAAAGCAACGTGGGAGATAATAACAATGCATCTCTTCCAGCAAGGACCTAACAAATTGCTGTAATGCAGCACTATGCCTGTAGAGGGCGCTTCATTGTAATGAGCTGTAAAGCATACACTTTATTCTAGAGCTCTTATATAGGGTTTGCAGCTTCTGGTACATCACGGTATGGCACCCCTCTGTCTGCTGACGGTATTATTCCAGCCTCAGGGACATTGGGAAACCGTTTCCTTCCCACATCTTTTAATGTGCGTTTAATGGGAAATGAAGTGTTCCAGACCTGTAGCTTATTGGGCCTCTGCTTCCGACTCTCGTCCGTGAATCTCTCCCTGCGTGTTTTTGCTGTGCTCAGCGGATCCGCTCCTGGGAATTATGGAGTGGCCGTTTAATTTGTCAGCTGCTATAAGCAGTATGCACATTTAATAATTAAACCCTTTGCCTTTCTTGCTTATGTCAGGCACCATGTAGCAAGAAGAGACCTCACTGGAGGCAGGTCTGGAATCCAATGCAGCAGTTGCATAAGGAGAGGGGTCATTAGTGTGTAAGACAATATCACTTAATGGTGCTTTAACCCCTTCTATGCATAGTCTATATATGTAGCTCCTGATAGTCCCTGGTCAGGAACTGTATATTGATTTTATCTAGATGTAAAGATTAAAGCATCTCTTCTAGTTAACACTTGAGCCTGCAGTGACCTTTCCTGGCCCCAGAAACAGGGATTGGATTTTTGTTATCAGTCGGCTGATTAGTCAGGACAGGGAGAGTTAATTTTGCTGTGTACTCTGAAACCTTGAGAGCTGCTCTGCCTTATGCTGGCTTTGCATTTTCTCCTGGTGCATGGGAAAGGTGCAAGGCATATTGCAGAGCCCTGGAAAGTAAAGATATTCAATCAGCAAACTTCAGTCTGTTTGCAGTAAACTGACAGGAGGCAGGTAACTGGCGTCCTCAGCAAACGCACATTTTCTGTTGGTGGGAGGGCGGATGCCTGTATATCCCACAGTGTAGTCTCCATGTGCAATGCCATCAGGAGATTGCTGTAGCATTAAACCAGCGTGTATAATGAAGCTTTATATGAGCTCCTGGTGAGGTCACTTGTCACCTGCCATCAGGAGGGCATGGGAGAGGAGCCAGGGCCAGTACTGTAGGGATTCCTGTGATAAGACAGACAGCACTGCCATGATTCTCTTAAGCTGACCACTAGAGCGATTATCGGCCCAAACGCACAATTATCGTGGATTGGGCCAAATATCGCTCTGGTGTATGGTGCAGATTTTTTTTCTAAATGGCGATAAAACCTTCCAAAAACGCTGGGGCCCGATTATCGCATCAGCAGAGAAACCCCTATGAAATTCTCCTCCCACTGATTATCTGTATTGCATAATAAACCTTCTCCTCTACAAGCAATGTTACTGCTCTTAGCTCTGCTCAGATCTTACTGCAGCTGAGGACTGTGGTCTGAATCCACACTTCCACTGCGCTGGGAGTTCTGAGCACCGAGGCATTGGAGATTCACGTGCTAGAGGAAGTCCCGTCACATGATCACAAAACCTCAGCCCCATCCCCGCGTTAAACGGAACACACCCATGTGCATGCCGCTTTGCCATCGCAAACACTTCCATTTACGGACGTCAAAACTGGAGGATCCATATGCATAATGGCAGCGTGTGTGAGACCTTATTTTATCCATCTATGTCAGACATAGACAACCAGAGGCAGTCCAGTTGTTTTGAAACTACAAGTACATCATGCTTTGCCTGCTATCGGTCACCCTAAACAGTTGGAGCAAGTTCCTTTTCGGCTGTGGGTCCGCGGCAAGAAAATCTGATTTGATTTCGATTGCATATGCCTCGAAGATTGCAATTAATCCACAGAGAACCGAAAGCTCTGTGGTCATTAAAGTAGTCACACACACTCCTTTCCCTAACCCTCCCCTCTCACTACCCTAACCCTAACCCTCCCTTCCTGGCAGCCTGACCCTAACCCTCACTTAATTGCAGCCTGACCCTCACCCTCCCTCCCCTGCAGCCTGACCCTAACCCTAACTCCGCAGAAATAGTTTATTACCGGTTACAGGTCCTGCGATAGCAGCGGCGGAGGGATATCGCGGTGCGGTGGAGGGATATTGCGCATTGTGAAAGTGAATGGCGGATGTATGCCGAATGGCATACAAAAAGTATAAAATGGTAAGTATAGCAAAAAGGGACATCCGAAAAGGAACTTTCGGATGTCCCTTTTTGGAAATTGAGCGTTTCGTTCCGAAGAGTGTAACCGCTATTTTGAATAGGCAGCCTTTTTAGAACTTTTTTTTTTATGAATGGGTGAGTGTGCCGATCAGCATACTCAATTATTCATTTTCACAGGACCCACCACAGACAGCTCCGGAGAGGTGAGTAACCTCTCCGGGGACTTTTAGTGTTGGGGGGGTTAGGGTTAGGCTCTTAGGAAGTTGGGCTTAGGGTTAGGGCCATAGAAGGGGAGGTTAGGGTCAGGCTGCGGAGAGGGGGGTCTTAGGGTTAGGCTATAGAGAATGGAGTATTAGGGTCAGGCTGGGTAGAAGGGAGGGTTAGGGTCAGGCTGCGGGGTAGGGAGGGTTAGGGTAAAGGAAGTGGAGCATTAAGGTTAGAATTAGGTAAAGGGTTAGTGTTTAGCCTTTCCTTTCGGAGCACCGTATTCAGGGGATCGATTGCTATGCCTCATGGATATATATATATAATATACACAAATGTTAATGTGCACTACTAGCGCGTAGGCTGCCATTATTTTTCCGGCACTTCTATCTTGGACCTTGGACATTATTGTCTAGTTCCCTTAGACTGTGCTTTTGTTAGAAAAAAAACAAAAAAAAAACACAAATGTAAAAACTGTTTTTATGGGGCTATTAAACATTGGGGCACCGCTGGATTCTAATGACAGTTTTATTTTTCCGCTCACATCATTACAATTACTGCTGCGTTCTTTGCTCAGTTGGGTATGAAATGAGGAAATTTACAAATGGAGATATTTTTAGCAAGACCAAAAAAAAAAAAAAAGAAGTCTATTTTTTCAGCATTATGATTTCCTTGGTTTAGTAGTAGAGGAGATATGAGGTGGCTGATCTGTGATCCAAGCTTTATTGCAGAATAAAAAAAACCCATAAACATATTATTCTGTAACCGACAATCTGATGAACTAATGTGACCCTGAGAGAGTGCAGATTATTCCTTCATTAGGAGCTGTTTAGTTGCCTGTGATCGGAGGTGGTTGAATGGAGTGAGGTTGGGGGGGATGAGAGATAATTTTATTTTACACTCTGAATTCACTAAGGACTGGTACTAGTACGATTGCAGGCACGTAAGTTGTATGGAATGGAGTTATGTGCGTGCAATCATCAAGGATCTGGTCCCAAGTGTGGCCCTCTTATGTTTTTTTTTGGCAGTTCTTTACATTAGGATTACATGAAAACACTATGTAAACAGAAAGTGCAGTTCTAAGTATTACAGCTAATAAAGTAATGCTCTACTGTGGATTATGAGTTGTAGCTGTTCAAAAGGGTAGTAATGTCAAGTAATCCAGGGGCGCTTTGAACTCTATCTTCAGGAGCCAGGTTGTTGTGAAATAGGAAAACCTGTCTGTGGCTGACATTGTAAGGTCTGCTCTGTACAATCATTCTATTATGGAAGGCGGGCGACTTTCCCTGGACTGGGATAACTGCAATTGGAGCATTGCTGAGGTGTTTCTGTAGTGGCTCCCTGTATGTTGAGATAAGGAGATGGCTTAGGGCTAAGAGCCAGAACTCCGGTTCCTGAGGAACCTCCCTGCCTATCTGACCTCTAGTGGTAGCTTGGACCACGGTCCAGCAACTTGTGAGGATGGGAAAGTCCCACCAGAGGTGTATAAACTTGCCTCATTCTCAATCCTTTCACCACCATCTTCCAAAATCTCTGTCTGAAAACTGACCAGGTGAAATGCCCACAACTCTCACAGGAATCCTTGTCATCATTATGAGCTAGGTATTTGGGTATATGCGGTTCTACCTTGCCTTATGGGTTCTGTCCATTTACACCAAAGCTCCTCCTTCCCTCAGCCAGGATTTGGGTTCACATTTTGGGAGTGATCCTATTGGATCTGTGGCCCCCATTGGTTGGATCATTTGGCTTTCATTTTCCTTAACAAGTCACCATTGTTATTCAGTTTGTTTATATTAATTCAGGAGGCCTCAGGGGTTATATGGGACTTTGCATTATTGCAAAGCACACCCTAACAATATGTTAAATCCATAGGGCCCATTCTTCGTCTCCCTTTGGAGGCAGTAACTGATTGTCCCTAAACAGATGCGTGTATCATTATAATTCAACTCTGTGACTCCAGCTTCCCAGAAGCCTCTAGTTTCTCTGCTATAAGAGCTACTCGCAGTATTGGGTGGACATTAATATACCCGTAGTGATGATCTTGTATGTCAGCATGGTTTTCTGTTATGTCCACACTCTTGTCATGTAGGAATGCTTAGCCATCCTTTCCATACACACATCATCCATTATTCTGAGATGTCTTCATATTACTTAAGCATTTCTAAATCCTTTCACTGCCTACAGTTACATTATTAAATATGCTGTGGCCATTGGGATTCTTTTCAGCTCCTTTCAGCTATTACGTTGCTAAGAGAGATGATTATTCCACTGTCTTTCATTTAATATGCATCACAGTCTCTTGTTTGTTTAGGCTGAATCTTGAATGTGAATGTATTGGGCATAATGCATTTGTGTCTCTGTCCATTAAGGCATCTTCTAACTACTAAAGTTGACCTTGCCCCCGTACCCATCCTTAAACACAGCACTGCCTCTGCCAGGCACTTCCATTAAGTGAAAGAAGATGAATTAATGCCAGATGCTATAGGCACCATTTGGGTGGACTTTTAGCCCATTTCCATGTATTACAGATACTGTACATTGTAGTGAGTCATGGGATCACAATATCAAAGCATTCATGTTGCCAGATTTACAAGCCTGATCAGAGACCCTGTATTGGATGCTGCAGAAACATGTATAGGTTAAATTCCAATAATTCCCTATGAAGATCTATTGCAGGGAGTATGGAATGAATGGGAATTGAATCAGTCTAATATTTCTTCAACCTGAACGGAGACATATCAGTGATAGCTTTTGGTTTCTGTAATGTAGAAGCTTTCTTCTGACTGGCACTGAGACTCTATATCGGCTACAGATGTGGCCACTAAACTTTTTTGGGACTATGGGGGTAGAGATTCTCTATTCTCAAAAATACCTAATAGACAGGGATATATTAAAGAACAGTGTCCGCATATGGAGATTGTTTTCATATCTCACATGTAGTTTGCCTGCACAATGGTATTTTTTCAAAAGACTTTTGTACAGAAGCTAAATGTAATCTAAGAAACGATAGAAATGTGACTCCTGGAGTCGTGATGAGTCACCTGCCAACAGTTAAGTGTTTTCAACTAACCCTAATTCTGTTTCCTACAGCCTAACCTTCCCCTTCTTCAGCCCTAACCCTCCAGCCCGCAGCCTAATCCTCTATGCCCCTTAACTTAACCCTAACCCTCCATGCCCTACAACCTAACCCTAACCCTCTGTACCCCGCAGCCTAACCCTATACCTGCCGCAACTTAGCAATAGCCTATAGCTATTGCTGAAGGGGAAATAAGTTTCCTTTCAGAATACAAAACAATTGGGGTGGATCACTAAACAGCGCTACACCTGCAGCACAACTGCCACATGCTTAAGAAACCCAATTCTTATAGCATTTAGGGACTTCTAATTAATTAACGGACACCTGTAATGATCCTCCGACGAAAGAATTTAAATCACCCCCCCACCCCACTCTGGAGTATACACTTGAGAAAGAGCTCCTGCCGAAACGCGTTGTGGCTCCAGTAGTGTGACGTCCTCCTCTTCATCCTGCCTCCTGCACCGAGACTGTGATACTGTGGCCACATCTGTGAGTGCTTCCTGGGACTTCAACGCAGATCCCTTCCGGATCTCTGAATGGCACGCGGACTTAGGACTATATTGAGGAAAGTTCACGTATAAATATCGGTTTTATAACCATGTTTTAAATTTGTGTTTTTTACCATTTGGAATTACACATTTTTCAATATATTTTTCCTCTCTGTTTTTTACAAGGTTAACCAGTGGATCAGTGTTGGAACTCTATTTATTTATTTCATCCAGCGGTCTCCCTATGTATTATTTAATAGCCACTTTGTTTGGACTATTTTTTATATGTATTTCCACATTTTTTTTATATGTATTTCCATATGTTTAATATTTTGGTCATGTTGCAAATTAGATTTTATGGGGTATATTTTATAGATATTAGCTTATTTATCTGATATAAATAGTACCAGCACCAATACACACATACACTTTTGTCTATTTCCCTTTCACAATAGCAATGTTCTATTTGGAAAGGCTTTCGAACAATGATACAACCACTATTCAGAAATAGGCCTGGCCGGTCCTGTAACTGCACCCCCATATTTATACACCAATGCACGTAATGGTATAAAATTAAGGTTTTTTATCAATAAATATATCAGAGAAACAAATTCAGAACGTATGATATAAGGGATATTTGTATTTCATAATCCATATTGAAAACATCAGTGCTGCCATTATACAGATACATCACAGACCTAGCTGCAGTCATATCTTTCACTGGTATACATAGGCTGGACTGGGTCCCTTTCTCCAGCTGCCTGGCCGGCCGCAGCTCTGTTAATTCTCTTTCTCTTTGCTGTGGCTCCAGAATGAATGTCCAGTTGGATCTCTGTTGGACGGTCTCTGAGCGTTGGTAGTGGGGTGTAATTATGGGTAATTGTATTAGCCAGCACTGTGTATTTTCCTTACACAGTATATTTGGCACCCTATAAGGCATTGATTTCAGATGATTTTTGGCTTTGTGCATGAAATTGCATTAGAGTAAATGATGGTGCTTGTGAATTGATGCTTGTGGTGGCTATGCTGGTTTTCCCGTATTATAGACGTGTGTGCTGTAATGTTAGGGTTGTGCGCTCCTGTTGATGTGTTCTCTGAGATAATGCCTCAGTTGGTGCTTTTCACACAAGCTTGTACGCTCGTACCTGATTGTGTATTGTGAAGGTTGTGTTATGCTGCTGTTTTTCACCCCCTGGAAGGGGAAGAAAGAATGAAAATCGTTCTTAAATGAATCGACAGCATTAAGAAACCTGTGGTTTTCCCGGCTTAATATTAACGTCATTATACCCTGAAATAAAGTCCTTTTATTTCATAAAGGAAACAGCACAGTCTGATTACATTCCTCTTTTCCCCAAGATGTCTCTGCTCTGTATGTTGAGAAGGATCTCCAGGCTCCTCAGAATCCACAAGGGTAAGAGAGGAGGGACACCGGAAATAAAAGCCTAAATATAACACAAAGTTCTCAAAGACAGTTCTGACATTATATTGGTAATTATACACTATAAATACACTTACTGGGGCTGATCCGGATCTGAGCGCAATTGCGTCACAAACTATGCAACGTAACTACATAATGTATATGTAACGTGTATACACGCTATCCAGATTCCAACACATCACTAGCATAGTCCAGATCAGGATAAGGTTGTAATATCTCAATAGAACGTAGTTACATTAGAAGTTAAATCCAAAATACGTTCCTGATCTGGATAGCATAAAAAAAATGACATTAGATGATGTATTTGCACATCAGGATCACTTACATGTGTCTCTAAATGTCACTTTTCATATGACGTCCTAACAGGAATTGCATTGACGTAACCACGATTTTCTACTGTACATGTAAAAGAGCTATTTACAACTTTAAAAAAACACCTTTTACATTGCATTTTTTAAATATATAATTAGATTTTACCAAACATATGTAACTTAAACACTTTAAAATACAATGTTTAAATTATATTTAACCATCAATCAACCACGCAAAAAACAAAAAAAAACATTTTCATGCACATATGGCTTCAGATAAACCAACTAATTGCTAATTAACAATCATGTTCCTGTGACATTTTAACATCCAAAGTGCGTGACAAGTGGTTAAATTTGTTTATTCGTAGTTTTTTCCTATTACGTGAGGAATATTTTGACGTATCGTGAGCGCACAATTGAGAACGCTCAGATGGGGATCAGGTGCAGTTGCGTGACTACACCATCCAGCTCATTCATTATATGCCTCCACCCACACCCATCCGTGGAATGCCCAGCAGAACGCAAGCCGATACGCTTACATTTTAACTTAAATAGGAAGGATATGCGTCTGGCTTGGTTCTGAGCATGACACAATATTGCCAAACTGACATATGCACAGATCTGGATCAGGGCCACTGTGTTTAAATGTTATCCCAGTTTTGCAATTAGCAGTACAATGATAACCTCATTGATACCCCCAGGAGCCTATAGGCTTTGTATGACCGTGTGCTGGTGACCTAGCATCTGCAGTCACATGAGGATTGGATAAAGGTTTATTTGTTGTAGCCATTCACAACTGAGTTCCAATCCGTGGTGAGGCAGGAGGCTCCATCTAGGGATACGGTTACCAGTCCGGGCGGCCCTATATTGAACATGATACAGCTGCCAGCTGAATGGAAGAAAATTGCTGTNATAGAGTCTGTTCCTCAGTTCTGTGACCTGCTGCTTACGGTGTGCCTAGTGCTTCCAGCCTAGTGTTAGGATACACCAGTTTTACCCGTAAAGTACCGGAGTGATCCTTGAAAGAACCCACAGAAGTAAGCGAGCAAGCTTCCAGGGTCCGGATTCTTACCTTTCAGGTGGTTTTCACCAGAGCCCCTAATGGTGGGGATGGACTGGAGCGGCCCCTGAAGGCGTGGTCGTACCCCGTTGAACTTGGACTCGGTGGAAAGGAATAAATGAACACCCCACAGTGAACCAAAGAGGACTAGAACAATGAATAAGAGGGAGCAGAACCGGTAGGTAAGGAACTACCGGAGACAGACAAACAAAGAACAATAAACAAGGCACTGAGGATAAGAAGCGGATCACGATACAAAACAGACTGACTGGGGCTACCACACACACATGCACCAGAGTCTCAGAGAGATACAAACGCACGCAAATAGGAAAGACCAGGGGGGCCGGGAAGGTAAGTACAAATGGTGGTGGGAGAAATAAGGAAAGGAAACACTAGGCAACAGGCGGGCTGGAAAATAGGCAGGGCAGGAGGTCAGGCAACAAACAATTCTCTAGGCAAGCAAAGCAAGACACTAGGCACACAAGGGTAGCAAGTCACAGTTCTGACAGGCAGAGTCTATAACCGGCAGAGAGGAAGTGACAGAGTGGAATTTAAATAGAAGAAGCCAGAATGTGATTGGTGCAAACAGTAATAGCCCTGAATGAGGCGGCGTTTCCCAAAAGGACTGGGAATGCCTCCTGATAAGCAGAGAGCTTAGAGTGCGCGCCAGAGGAAGACACGGCACCCACGTGGCTGGTAACTATGATGCCATTGTTAGGGGAGCCGTTGGCCGGGAGGGGAAGTGCAGCGCGCGTGAGAGCAGGAGCAGAGAGGACCGGAAGATCGGAGGTACAGAGAGTACGATGCCAGCAGCGGGCAGCAGGGAAAAGGTAAGGAGAAGTGTAAAAAGGTTCCTGAAGGTGAGTAGGGATGGGGACCAGTGAGAGGAATCTGACAGGCGTGAGCTGAAGGCGGGCGGAGGGAGCATGACAACGGCTGACCCTAACAATAGTGAAGCAGCTGCAGTTAGAGCATAAGGGGAGGGTTAGGGTTAGGCTCCGGGAATCGGAGGGTTAGGGGAAGCCTTATCTTTCTGACATAGAAATCTTTGCAGCTCTGTGTCCCGCTATCGCCATTAAACAGATGTGCGAGAGTCTTTCAAAAAAGAGACCATCATGCCGGCAAACCACACTCCTCCATCTAGAAGAAAATTGCCTAGAAATGGACGCCTACAATGCTTCACTGTTGCCTTTTTCTGGGTAATTCCTATAATTCCCTTCTGTAGGATCCATCCTGATGTTCTACACATTATATCACCCTCCTCCTATTGACTGACAGTTGGCAAGTTAGCTGTATGCCTGGTGTAGCGCATAGCCAGACCATGGCTTACTGGGACACAGCTCAGGAAATCCACCCCTTTCCTCGCTCCCCGATGGCTCATTCCTGTTTATATTACTGTGGAACATTCTTTGACTTCCAACGGGCTGTATTCACATCTAAGAAGCTTCTGCTTAGGAAATGTTCTACTGCTCATGCGTAGTAGGTCATTTGCGCAATCTACGTTCCAGTTGATTGCCTCTGTGCAGTCTTTAAAGACCACACGGCGTAATTTAGTTAGAAAGAGGCGGCCTTAATCCGCCTCGGGGAGTGTTTAGGTAGAAGTGGGAGGGGGAGGGATTTACATTATCCGGGGGGAGGCGGGGAAAGGCATTGTCCATGTGGAGGTCTCTTCTTAAGAAGGAAACTACGCACGGTAAGATAAGGTAGCCCAATAGCACTCGTAAGTGCCATAAGGTACCTAGAAACAGGGGGCAGGATGGGTGAGTTAGGTGTGTAACAATCTTATTTGGATTCACTGCTTGAGTCTCCATGAACCGGAAGCAGACTTAGGTACAATGGGGCAGATCCTGAACTACGCATTTCCGCGAATTTACGTGTGGCGGGGCCTAAAATCCGCAGATTTGTACGCACTGCGCATGCGCACCGCAGAAAATACGCACATCCACGTAGCGTATTTTCAAACGTATGGAGAATTCATGTATTGCAAACATAAATACTTACGTGTGGGCGTGCCAAATTTACGTTAGTGACCAATATGTGCGTTTTACGTGAAGTAGGCGGGGGGTGGTATTTAAAGTGTACAGTATGGGCGTGCTAAGCTGCGTACGTTCGCGTAGTCTGTACGCCCGTTAGCGGACGTATGCTGTTACGTTAGGAAAAGTTAAGGTAGGGTTTGGGTCGCGTAATTTGTGAAAATACGTCCGTTCAAGGGGTGTGCCGTGGGGAGTGTATTGACCTTACGTGTACGAAAATACGCACCGCTAAAATACGTACGCACACACGTTGTTCTGGATCTACCCCAATGTTGGTGGTGTTTTTGTGCCAGTGTTCTCTGTTAATTGGCACAGTGAATGTACAAAATAAAATTATTATTAAATAACATTGAAAAAAATGTAATAAATAGAAATATTGATATTTTTTTTTCAAAGCACCTGATTTATGAATTTGTATAGGCTGTCAGCATAGTGATCGCAAGGCTAAAAGTTATTCAAGTGGTCTCGTATAAGTTGTGCAGTCTTGGTGTCATTGTCTACCTGACATATCTTTTAGCTGATGCAAACATTCAGGCTGCAGTTGTGTGCATTTATACTAACATTTGGGTCTGTATTGGGCTTGACTGTAAACAGGTGTCCTTTCCCTGTGACACAGTAACTTTCACAGCTGTGTGTTGTGCTCTCGTATGAATTGCCCCAGCTGCATTAATTTCCTTTTATGGACATGCACAGAGCTAATATACACAAGATTACATTGCACTATGTGTTTGCCTCATGGGGCCGGATCCAGAACTACGTCCGTCTTCCATAGACGGACGTAGTTCAATAAACAGTAGCTACTGCGCATGCGTAGTAGCTATTGTACGTAATCTGAGTATCGTTTTGATACGTAGATTGCGTATATGCGGTCTTTTAGACGGATGTAGTTCTGGATCCGGCCCATAGTCCTTAATGTTTAAGTCTACAAACTCGGACACCCTAGCTGTTATCATGTCTATACCCGATACAATGAGTCGCTTGCCTGGAGTTTACCGACGGGAGTCTTTCTGTCTGCAGCTGTTGGATGTCCATTTCCTTTCTTCATGGGGAACGCTGCTTGATGTATAAGGTAGAGTAGGGAGAGATACCAACTCGGAAGAGTGAAGCGTGTCCTTGCGGGCACTAATCTTGTGGATGAGGGTCTCCTATTGATTCTAGCCTAGTGAGCAGCGTTTTTCCCACTGAGGACTTCTACATCTATTATCCTGCTTACAAGTACCACAGTATGTCTAGATCATGAATGGACATTAAGTGTAATCTTTTGTTTTGTTCTGTTTTCTTGTTTGCAGAAAGCTATATGGTATACAGGATCTATGTTTTCATGAATATTTTCGCCCCTCTTGGTGGCTTTTTGTTTTAATGATATGACTAATAAAGGAGGATTGTCTTAAAAAGGAAATAACGTTGTTACGTACATATTGAGAGTGCACCTAGTATACCCCTGAAGGGAATAAGCCAGGATTGGTATCTAATTCCCTATTGTGTGTTTTAAGGGTTGTGTTGACAGTTTTTCTTGGGGTTTTGGTAGCACCTCAATCCCTGCCTGTAAAGAGCATAATATTGTTAATAAGTAAGGCTGGTACGGTGCGTTTTTGTTTTTGAGCTTGTATAAGTCGGCTGTCATTATTAGTTCTGGATCTATTCTCATGTTTGTGGACGTCAAACGCTCCCTTAAAACCCACTTCTCCAGGCTAGCCTCCCCTTCCTCCACCTAAGCTTACTTGTCATCCCCATCTCCACCACTGTGTCTCCTGTTGGTTCACCCTCTCTCACTTAGCATGTTAGCTTTTATGAGCAGGGTCCTCCTCCCTCCTATCATCATCCCTCTACCCTGTCATCATCTCTTCCCACCTTTTTCTCTCTACTGTCTATTTCTCTCCTTATTCATCTGCTCCTACACACTTGCCCAGCATCTTTATTTTCTTCTCATATTGTTTTGATATTTTTGTATTGTATATCATTTTTGCTTTATACATGTATTGTATTCCTTCATATTTTTTACCCTCTTAATTATTGTATTGTATATGCAACTATTGTCTTTGCTATTGCCTCTGTACGGTGCTGCAGATACTGTGTGGCACCTTATACATAAACATTAATAATAATAATGTTTATCCTGGAACATCTTCTCAGTATGAATAAGCTGAGTCCTATAGATGACTCCTCCACCGTTGCTGTGGATGACCTGGGACTCGGTGGTGATGCCATAGACCTTTCCTTGTCTTGTGCAGATGCTCTGGGCACTTCTGTTGTGTGACTCTTGATACATTTGTAGTGTGTGTGTGTCCCCTCTTCTCTCAATTCTCATTAACCTTTCTGCACACGCTGACTCCCGCTTACTTAAAAGCACTGATTGAAAGTCACTACAATTAGCCTTAAGCACTGGACTAGTTACCTCTTTGTAAGCATGACCTGGACTTGCTGGCTTGTGCAATATTTCACTTGTCAACCAAAAATAAAATGATTTACGTTCTAAAATGTGCAATGGCAAAAAAACACCAAAAACTATAGCATAAGATTAATATTTTTGGTGTTACTGGACCGGAGCCACAGTTCTGTATGTCAGGGCACTTACACATTCCGAACGTGGAATTTTCATGCGCTGGGAATGGAAGTTAAGCATTCTTAACTACACAAAGCAACCCATTCTGAGAGCGACCTGCCATACGTACTGTGTATACACTTGGTGGTAAATTGTACAGTAAGGTCTTGGCTAAAGCATTAAGTATGATCCTTAATTACAAATGAGTGTGTGCGTAAAAGGTAAGGAAGGGATCTGGGCATGGAAGCTCATGTGAGGGGATTACATGGGGTCTTATAATCTCTGGATTTGGTCCAGTGTCATTACCATACCGCGGTAATACTTTTTACACATAGGACCTAATGCTGACCTATACGCACAGAGGTCAGTAAGTACGAAGAGGGAACTCACCTATCACTCCCCTCTCAAGTGCAGAATTCTGGATACTTACGTGTCCGTACGATAGGAGTTCCGATGTGGAACAGCTTGGGTGCGCGTGCGCACTGCCAGAAAATCACCTGACTTCCGCAAGCACATTGCCAAAGTCTGGTGACTTTTTTAGCATTGGATCAGGCCCTTAGAACTCACCCAACTTGCGATAAGTGAATCTACATGATCAGAACTACATCTTTGCCTTATTCAGCTTCTCTGTGGAGTAGTAGAACATAATAACATAATAGAAGGTCTGTAAAGTGCAAAGCAGTTTTCAGTTTATGTAGCCTTTAATATAAGCACTGTAATTAGTCACCTGTTTTGTTTTATGCGCTGTTGACCTTGTCTTCTCGCTTTTTTGTTTCCCATCTGAAAAGCAAAACAAAATTGAAATGAAAAACATTAATGCATGAAATAGCTGCACAATACTGTACTTTTGTCATACAGAATATTACTGTATTTAAGCAGCAATAGACTGTACTGAGCGGTGTATACAAGTCACTCCCGTGTCACATAATACTTCAGACCTGACCTTTTCCAGAGGTATAAGTGATCTAAACACGTGCGCTGCTTTCTGTATAACCGCTCTCTTGTAAATCTGCATATAATGGTCGCTATCCCACAGTGACCATTAAGACTGCAAACGCACAGTCAGCAGGACGTGAAACTATAATGTGGTTTAAAATATTGACAGTGAGTCTTAACGTTCCCTAGAACAGCTGCGGCTTTTTATATCTTCGGTTTCACTGGTCAGGGGCTTGTAATCCCCAAAAATGATCTAAATACCACAGCCTGCCATGGAGGAATAGACATGCGCCATTTTTCGCAAATACCAGGCCGCTTACACAGGGGATAAGGACCGGAACTAATTGTTTCCCAGAATTCCCTGTCCTCTGATGCTGTAATCCATTGTAACAGACCAGCTCTATACCCCCACCACCGCTGCCGAATCCTAACTGTATCCTAAACTCCGTACAAGTGAGGGGAGGGCTTGTACAGAGTTAAGCTCTGAGGTCCCAAATACTCCAGCACTGTACCACTTAAAATGGAAAAACCAGTCCTTTATAGACAATTTACTCTTCCAGCTCTGTGCAGCCCTGCAGTTGGAATGCTTACCAGGATTTCTGTTCTGGTACCACGCCACCCACGCATGCACCACAATACCAGAAGGGGGCGTTTTCCAATAATAGCGATTTGTATCTGCTCAATGATTGGTCTATATGTTGGCATTTCCTGGAGGTCCACGCCATATACATATACCTCTCTGATCCACAGACAGTCTGGTATTTAGCAGATGTAGGAGCGCTCCCTACAGGTCTCCATAGGTATATATGTCTTCTCTGCTACATTGGCTTCATAGCCTGGTTATCTGTCCAATGGACACAAAATATCATATGGCGTAATCTACATTAATGGCTGGAGTGAAGCTGGTGTGTATTAATAGCTGTAGCTTGGGGCTTCTTTTGCCTTTAAGACAAATACTAAACTGGATCTCTGTAAAATTACAGGGATTGCTGATACTTAGGGAGTATGTGCTATCAGAAGACAGATGATTTTCAGCCGTTCATGGTAGAAATCTATAATAAAGTAATGGTCTGGTGCAATGAGGGTTATTGACCATGTTATTGTTAGCTGTAACTATTTCATTGTATTGGGTGTTTTTTTTTTTATGTTTTGCCATTTACTAAGTTATTCCATTGATGGTGTCTGCTGGGTTTTTGTGCTTCCTCTATCTAAGGAAATCTTAAATCTTCTGATAGCCTCAGTGGGGTTAAAGCAGTTGCAGAATAATCCTGTGGTCCCGGTGTATTTATTTTTGCATTTTCTGTATTCATTGCTGTTCGGCTTCTCTCTATTTAATGCAAAGTGGCTTATTCTTGACTGATAGTAATCAGGTGCTGATTGCTCCGCAGACAGGAATATCTGGGAGATCATTTTTATTCCCTGGCCTCAGAATGACAGGGAAGTTGTAAAGCTCTGATCCCCGAGGGTTGCGTCTCCCCCAACCTGTGCTATCTACGCACCCACTGCCGCCACCATTACTTGACGCACCTGACAGATACTCCAATCTGTTACCGATAAGTGCTCACCTGCCACGGATGTGCGGTGTCTTCTGCAGAGACAATGCTGAATGGGAGAATAGCGCCAGAAGATGTATTGTCAGTGTATTGTTGTCTTTATGATGCCTTTTATAGTTCTATAGTTTTCCTTTGCCATGATTCCTATTAATCCCTTTATACACCTCGCTTTGCTGCTTCCTCTATACCCCCACTCTCCACTGTCACCTTTATAGTCCCCCCACTGCTTTATCTATAACTCTCTCTTAATACTGCTTCCTTCTATACGCCTCTCACCACTGTTCCTTCTATACCCCTCTCTCCACTGATCCATCTACACTCCTTCCTCCCCATTGTTCTCCTTATACCCCTCTCCCCCACTGTTCCTTCTATACCCCTCTCTTCCACATTACACCTCTCCCCACTTATTCACCTGGTTTCTAGACACAACGGGCCTGATCCAGACCTAGTTAAGTGCTTGAACTTAGTTACTCCTGAGCTAAATCATGTTGATTGCAGGAGAGTCATATTTCATCTGTTGTAAACAGTATTAGAGATGAGAGGTGATGTTTCCTATCCCAAGTCTAAATAACAGTGTGATAGTAAAGCTGGTCAGTGTCTGTGTGCAGTAAACAATTAAAAGATATATCCCTGCATGCAAAGAATACAATTACCTTGACTCCCCCTGAAATCAACATGGTTTAGCCCAGGAGTAACTAAGTTCAAGCGCTTAGCTAGGTCTGGATCCAGCCCAATGCCCCTTATGGACCAGCGATTCTCACACATGCAGAGACATTGGTATCGCCAACTGCATCACTCACTGATGACTTCAGATGTCCATGAAAGGAGAAGGCAACCATACCAATGTTTCTGCTTTACCATCAGCCAGCATTTCAGACATGCAGGCTCCTCTCTGTGGACCAGATTTACAGTTTGAAGATAAAGTCCTGATTTAGGTGCGTATTTTTGAGAATTTTTTAACTGAGAACTCGTACTGACTACACAATCTCAGAAGCCTTTAGACACGTAGACTGACTATGAACAGTCTTTAAAGACTGCACATAGTTTTTAAGTAATACAAAGTTTGCCAAAGCAGCCTCTGTGGGAAGGTGGGTGAGTTTGGATGGGGAGGTATGTAGATTAGGCAAGGAAGGAGGGCTGGTTAGTGACCGGCTCTCAGTTATACAGGAAGGAGACAATTGCCTCTTCTAAATCTGCCCTTACTCTAATAAGTGTGTGGGCTGCATTGCAGAAGCCTCCTGTCTTTCTGGGAGCGTTGGCAAGTATGATAAAAAAAAATGCCCTGGCATATGGTAATGAGGCCCACTTAAATGTGCACAGCGGAGCAGGCTCTCAGTTCCACTTCTTAACAACAATAGATGTCATTTATTTAAATATAATTTTCAAAAAATGCTTTTCTTGTTTCTCCATTTACCTAATCCTGCAGTAATAACAGTAATAGGATAATCCATGCCACAATACTTGCTGAATGAACCTCCTCATGTACATAAACTGAAGGTGAGGATATCCCTTTATGTACTGTGGAACTGCAGCTTTTATTCAAACTTTGGAAGAGAGGAAATCCAATGAGCATTTTCTGTGCTGTGCAGATCATCTCCAGCTTCTATTCTGATATGGAATGTCTGTTGTAGCCTCTACAGAAGGCAAGGCTTTAAAAGAGCGATACAGGGACCAGGGCTGCCTGACCTCAGACTATACTACTGATACATCATCATCATTATACTACACTGCCTGACCTCGCACTGTACTACTGATACATCATCATTATACTACACTGCCTGACCTCACACTGTACTACTGATACATCATCATTATACTACACTGCCTGACCTCACACTGTACTACTGATACATCATCATTATACTACACTGCCTGACCTCACACTGTACTACTGATACATCATCATTATACTACACTGCCTGACCTCACACTGTACTACTGATACATCATCATTATACTACACTGCCTGACCTCACACTGTACTACTGATACATCATCATTATACTACACTGCCTGACCTCACACTGTACTACTGATACATCATCATTATACTACACTGCCTGACCTCACACTGTACTACTGATACATCATCATTATACTACACTGCCTGACCTCACACTGTACTACTGATACATCATCATTATACTACACTGCCTGACCTCACACTGTACTACTGATACATCATCATTATACTACACTGCCTGACCTCACACTGTACTACTGATACATCATCATTATACTACACTGCCTGACCTCACACTGTACTACTGATACATCATCATTATACTACACTGCCTGACCTCACACTGTACTACTGATACATCATCATTATACTACACTGCCTGACCTCACACTGTACTACTGATACATCATCATTATACTACACTGCCTGACCTCACACTGTACTACTGATACATCATCATTATACTACACTGCCTGACCTCACACTGTACTACTGATACATCATCATTATACTACACTGCCTGACCTCACACTGTACTACTGATACATCCTCATTATACTACACTGCCTGACCTCACACTGTACTACTGATACATCATCATTATACTACACTGCCTGACCTCACACTGTACTACTGATACATCATCATTATACTACACTGCCTGACCTCACACTGTACTACTGATACATCATCATTATACTACACTGCCTGACCTCACACTGTACTACTGATACATCATCATTATACTACACTGCCTGACCTCACACTGTACTACTGATACATCATCATTATACTACACTGCCTGACCTCACACTGTACTACTGATACATCATCATTATACTACACTGCCTGACCTCACACTGTACTACTGATACATCCTCATTATACTACACTGCCTGACCTCACACTGTACTACTGATACATCATCATTATACTACACTGCCTGACCTCACACTGTACTACTGATACATCATCATTATACTACACTGCCTGACCTCACACTGTACTACTGGTACTGTTTCTCATTATCACTATACATTACCTGGTTTCAGTTTTCGACCAAAATTCCACCTCCATTAAAATATCCTACAGGGTATTTTGGATTGTGTAAGGCTACAAAGGAATTGTTTTTTTTCTAGTGGTAGTTAGTAAAAGGTTATTAATCCTACCTCCTTTCTATTTATGTGGTTTGTTAAATGCATTTATTTCACTTACATTAACCTGTAGTTGTCACGTTCCTTGGGATTAAGTGTTGGCAAGCCTTCTATTTCATTTTCCGCTATGTGCTGCATTAAACCGTAATCCTATTTGGCATCTCTAAGCCTATGCATAAAAGGATTCTGTATCCAGTTCACAGAAGGAGCGAGCATGGATTAAGAAAAAAAGCAAACAATACTCTGTAATTATTATGAGTAATTACAGGAGTGGTTCCAGTGAAGTGTCAGGAGGGCGTAACATAGGTAAGACGCTCAGCGCCCGCCAGTACTGAGGACGGAAGTTTTACTATGATATTATCAGGTCACGTGACTGCTTCAGTGTATCCCTGTCAAGGGTCCCATTTATATTCTTAATGTGAAAGTAAGCCAGAACGAATGCAGAAATCTTATGGATAAATATGCTTCCAGGCCACTATGCCTGTCATATTGTGTCAGACCAGACTTTTCTGATATGAGAAGGGACAGCGGCCAAATAAAGGAAATGGTTCTGTGTGATTGTCTCGCCGGTTGATGCTGTCTATGGATTAGAGTCCAAGGGATTTATCTTTATGCAAAGTTCCTTATTTCTTAAATTCCTGGCCAAAGCTAGTGCTCTATGTATACAGGTCTGTGATCTTAGTTATTAATCATCTGATGAAAATGGGAAAGTTCCATGTGGGGCCTAGTCAGAGAAAAAGCCTAACATATAGTATATTATGGACAGAAGTCTTAATAACAGAGGCCTAACATAGTGTAATATGAATAGAAGTCTGAGTAACAGAGGCCTAACATAGTCTAATATGAATAGAAGTCTGAGTAACAGAGGCCTAACATAGTCTATTATGGATAGAAGTCTGAGTAACAGAGGCCTAACATAGTCTATTATGGATAGAAGTCTTAATAACAGTCTGATCCAGCGTGTGCCGTAGAGACACTAAAAATGTTAGGTGGGTTGCGTGTGATCCAAAAAAAGTGCAACGGCGCCATTGGATTGCACCCAATTTAGCACGTAGTGTAAGTGCACACAGCGGTTAACGCTGCATAGGCATGTCCAAATACGCTGTACAAGTGCAGGGTTGTACAGTGTAATGATGACTGTAAATGGAGGTTCTGATTATTGTGAGTGCCACAGTCTGAATGTAAATGTCTCCAAGTAACTGCAAATATTAAATAAACTTTTATTAAAAACATGATAACACTATTTTTGTTTTAACTGTGCGTAGAAATGATGTAACGCAGACACAATACACGGGCAGTGATTTCTGACCCTTCGGAATGCATTCAATGTATCCTATGCTAACACAAGGGTTATAAATTTGTCGCCGAATGCCAACTCTCAGGACTTAGACCTGACCTGGGGCTGGTACAAATATTCTGGCGCAAACAGTCCTTTGTTACGTCTGTGTTTGGCTCTGGATTGGGTGCATTTACTTGGGCCCTCCCTTACTGTCCATTGACTACGTCCCTCCACTCCTTTTCTCCCTCAAACACGCCCCTCAGAACGCAAGCCGCCGCAGAATGACATTGACATTTGCTCTGATCTGGATGGAGCGCAATTGCGTGCGGTTTGTGCGTGCACAGTTGGGAGAGACGCTACTCCCCTCTGGATCGGGACCACTGTTTCCTGCTCTTTAAATAAAGTCTCTATTATGTTCCGCACTGCTCCCAAATCGCAGTCTGACATTCCTAGGACTAAGAGATGTATGTTTCATTTTATAACTGATGTCGAGAGACACCGGATGAAAATGTCTTTCTCTGACACTGGTTTAATCTTCCAGTTTCTGCCTGGAAGCTTTTTGCAGGATTTGTATTCAGGTTTGTACTGGGTGCTGGCGATGCTGCTGTACGGTCGTTTATTGAGCGTAATACCTGTGTAGATCACTGCAAAGGCTGTTATCGCGTAAACAGATACAGCATCCCGCGCCTTTTCTGAGCGCAGCCCATTCTATTAGCTGATGGTATAAACTGGCCAAGTGTTCTAAGGTAGAGACTTAATCTGCGACGGAAGTTAATATTAAATCCATCAGAAAATTAGTAGGCAATCTCTTAATTTATCAGGGCCAGGGGGTGGATTCCTGAGCTGCTTTCCCTGTCTCTTCTGCATCTCTCCTGGGAGTGCCCTGGCAGTACAGGCTGAGTCTCGCACCGCAGATCAATATATATTACTGTGTGTTAAAGTGCAGAGTGGAGCCGCGTCTTCCTGTGCGCAGACCACAGCCCCCACCGCCCCGGACAATCCAGCACTGCCAGAAAGCTGTCATCAGCTGAAAGGTCACCAGCAGAGGGCATGCTGCAGATGTTATTGTATTGGAAGTGTGTATAATGCCATTAAGGTGTTGTGGGTCAGTGGTTTGTCTAGGGGGCACAGCCAACACTCTACCCTCTCTGGGTAATTCAATTGGTCTGTTTATTTCGATAATATGCGAGCTGGCAGTTTGACACTAGACTGACCTGGTGAGCTGAAGGAGAGCTCTTCCTGCTGCCAACCAGAATCCGCCGGGGAGCAGATGATTGCCCGGCTGTCTGGGCAATGCTACGATAAGTTGTGCGGCTGACCGTAGGCCATAGAAACTCTTCAGCAATTCACTCATAAACCCCTGAGACCAATGCTAGATCCTAAAGGAAGCCTCTGTGGGGGTCCAGTGATGCAAATCAGCCTTCCTGCACCCTCCACTGTGCTCTGCAAAGAACTAATCAGTGGCGTCTTCTGCAGCATATGCAGAGCAGAGTGTAAGAAAGAGTAGGCAACATAACCATTGTGGGTGCTGGAGTAGCAGTTGCCTTACCTGTGGCCCCACCGTTGCTGCTCCACAGCTAGAGACCTCTAGAAGACACCCTGTCATGTCTGCTTTCACAGAAGGAAGCTTTGTTGTAACCTGTGGTGATGAGAATACAGCCAATGAAAGATGAGAAAAGTTGCCTGTAGGTGATTTGCCTCTGCAGGTGGCTGGAGGAGTCTGAATGCGCTGGGGGTATTTCAGTGGGGACAAGCATACTTCCAGGCTTTCACCACATGATCTGACCAAGGACTCCTCCAAGCATACACCTGTACATTGGGCCTGATCCAGACCTACGCCCGCCGTAGTAACTACTAAGATCGGCTGAAAAGCCAATCTACACATGCGCCAGGGAGATGTTGCCCGGCGGAACTAGGGAAACGCCCGATCGTGGATCGGGCATCCGTAGTTGCAGCGTAGTAATGGCGGAGGGGCCGTCCCTCGCTGTTACTATGCACAGTTTAGTGTAGGGAGGCGGGGAGGGAGGGTAATGAGGCTGGGAGGGCGGCGTTTGCTTAACTACGCCGCCGTCCCAGCATAGTTACCCTCGCTTACGCTGACTGGAGTTGGGGTAGTATTCAGCCGGAGTAAGGGAGGGTAAATACGATGGGGCAGGGAGAGTGTCCAGGGGAGTCCCACGATATTATGCTGACCGTTAGTAAGCTCAGCTCCACATCGTAGGTCTTGATCAGGCCCATTGAGCTTAACTGCCGTTCAATCTAGAGCTGCAGCGCTATATAAAAAGAAAAGCGAGAGTGAACAATATAAATCCTCTCTTCCTCCTGTCCCCATCATCCTGTATGGTAACGCCGGGGGCTGGGTGATTCAACAAGTGGGAAAGAGCTTTATTTAATTTCCCTACTGTGCCTCTGCAACCAAGAAGAGGCTGCTGGCAATCGTAGGAGGAGATAGCGTTAAGTAAATATTAAGGTCACATGGGACTGGGTCCGATTAACACATCTGTGCGTGCGCAGGTAAGACCAGCTTTAGCATTTGAAAGGAGTTACAGGAGATAGGACCCTAACTTAAAAATTCCTACGTGCACCCACTTAAAAAGGTGACAGATTGGAAGTGAGTATCTCATGGTGCTTGAAACATTGAATGCGCAGCTTCCAAAAGCAGACGTAAATCCGGTCAATAGCTAGAATTGCAACAATGACCTTGGTTCTTATGTAGTGTTGCCTCTTTATTAATATTATTCCAAAGACCCCTCTATAGACCAGATGTAGAATCATCTACAGTTAGAAATACGGTCAGGTAAAAAACGCTTTCCTTTCTGGTCCACACCAGCTTGGTGCTGCTGAATTGGAGGACTCTAAATCGTGTGTGACGCCTGCCTGACAGTCGACAGTTCTTGTATCGACTGTGAAGACTGATTGCTAGTTCCAGGATCGACTGTGACATCTAATCAACATTTCGCACTCGTCAGGGATGCCTGCTCTACACTTACAGATTCGATGCGACATGGATGGGTGAGTATTATTTAAAATTTTATATTTAATATTATTTTTAGATTAGGGTTAAGCTGTGATAATTGGAGGGTTAAGGTTAGGCTGCAGTGAAGGGACGGTTAAGGTTAGGCTGCAGAGAGCAGAGGATTAGGGTAGGATAGTGTTAGTGTTTCTGTCACTAGTCGGTATATTAATACTGTGGACCTTAGTGTTGACAGTCAATTAACCCTGTCGAGCAGGGGTGTTTTAAGAAGTGGGGGGGCCCTTGTGCAGGATTTGTACATGCCCCCCCCCTCCCCAACCCGAGGCAGGACTGTCCTTTTCGGGCCGAGCATAGGGACAGTCCCACCGCAGGGGAAGTAGGGGCTATGCGGCATCTATTTCTTCCCTCTAAGATCTCCCAGAGGGAAGAGAAGAATGCTGAATGAGCCCCCCTCCCCCTGCAGTGGGAGTCCCACCGTGGGTCTGTCCCGATTCAAGGGCCAAAAAGAGGTGGGGCTTTAAGGTAGACCCTGCTCCTTTTTGGGGCCGCAAATCGGGGAAGTCCTGTCTCCGGGTAGGGGGATGGGGGCCCATGTACAAATCCTTCACAAGGGCCCCCTCACTTCTTAAAACATCCCTGGGCTATGGGATATGGAGGGTATTGGTTAGGGTTAGGCTGCGCGACAAGGAGGGTATTAGTTAAGATTAGCCTGCAGAAGATGGAGGGTTCAAGGTTAGGCTAATAAAAGGGGAAGGGTAAGGTTAGCCTATGTGAGATAGAGGGTTAAGGTTTGGCTAATAGAAGGGAAGGTTAGGGTTAAGCTGGTACAACACTAACCAAACACAGGCTTTATTCCCCCATCCATCCCCCCAAAAAGTGCTCTGTAGACATGGAGTAGTATTATGGGGAAATATATAGCATATAATATTTTACGGTAATTTTATTGGTGCCTGACCTAAATTTGGCCCTGGCTTTGCACATTTTACCCCTTAATATAACCAGTTACACTCCCCGCTAAGAAAATCTTAATGCCGAAAATGGGACATCCGAAAGTTCCTTTTCGAATGTCACATTTTCGAATACTTACCTTTTTCTACTTTTTTTAATGAATAGGTGAGTTTGCCATTCGACATACTTCACCCATTCACTTTCGCAATGCGTGATATCCCTCCGCTGCTCCTCCGCCGCTGCTCACCGGACCAGGGACAGGTGAGTATATTCTTTGTGTGGGGTAGGGAGGGTTAGGGTCAGGCTGCAGGGGAGGGAGGGTTAGGGTCAGGTTGCAGGGGGGGGTTAAGGTCAGGCTG
>WWET01002130.1:119703-135087 GCA_011038615.1 Limnodynastes dumerilii
CCTCCTATATATCTGCCACCACCACCTCCTATATTATCGTCACCACCTCTGATATTACACACTGCCACCACCACCTTTAATTTTACACACTGCTGCCGCCATCACCACCTCTGATATTACACACTGCCACCACCACCTTTAATATTACAGACTGCTGCCGCCATCACCACCTCTGATATTACACACTGCCACCACCACCTTTAATATTACACACTGCTGCTGCCATCACCACCTCTGATATTACACACTGCTACCGCC
The DNA here is from genome assembly GCA_011038615.1 of Limnodynastes dumerilii. NCBI lineage: Eukaryota > Metazoa > Chordata > Amphibia > Anura > Limnodynastidae > Limnodynastes > Limnodynastes dumerilii. The sequence goes on from WWET01002130.1 coordinate 119,962, forward strand.
ACCTTTAATATTATACACTGCTGCCACCCCTTTAAATATTCTACTCCGCAGTCACCAAAACTAATATTCCACATTACTGCTGTCACAACTTCTAATATTACACACTGCCCCTCCAACTTCTAATATTCCATACCGCTGCCACCCCCTCTATTATTCCACACTGCTGCCACCCCCTCTATTATTCCACACCGCTGCCACCCCCTCTGTTATTCCACACTGCTGCCACCCCCTCTGTTATTCCACACCGCTGCCAGCTCTAGTGTTCCATGTCAGTCCGTGTTCTTCAATATGTTAGCAATATGACTACCTTTGTAGGCAGCTAATGTGTGTTTACACTATAAACTCATAAACACTTATACTGGCAATGACCTCTATACCTGAAGTGGTTAAGCAGCATTTGAACCCACCGTATTGGGTATTAACAGTTTACAGAAACCTTCAGCGGATCCTGTATGTGAAATCTGTCCAGCTTAAAAATATTGATGGAACCCAGCCCTCCTGAACTTCATTAGACTAGTAAAAGAATTGATCTCCATTTCTGCTATTTTTTTTTACATTTTATTTCTGTTTTACATTTTCCACGGCTGTAATTACGTGCAGAGAATATGAAGCAGCAGAACTGAAGGTTCATGGACCAGACGAGATTCTCACAGTCATTTACTGCCCTCTGAAGCTACAGCCTGCGGGTGTGCAGCAGGTGCTCTAATTGATTCATTTTGGCCCACAGAGAAGAAAAGAAAATAATGAATTTTACCAAATATTAGCTAATTGTGATGTCAGACCATAACTCCTACACATTGGACGCAAAGGGCTCGCCGATCACCAACACACAATATGTTGTGACACAGAGACGATCTGCGAGTCACATGACTGCATTAGAAGGTTGTGACTTTGCAAATCTGCACAGGAAGCATCTGTTGTTGGGACAGGGGCAGATCTACCATTGGTGCAACAGGTGCAGTGGCATCATGGCCCATGCTGATACCAGGGCCCACATCTGTCATCACTGCACTGCCAAAACTCCCCACTGGGTTACCTGGGATATCATCAGGGCCAAAGCATATTTTTGGCACCTGGGCCCACAACTCGCTAGTTCTGCCTCTGGGTTGGGGCTTTAGATAAGGACAATACCTCAGAAGGCAGCTTCATTGTATAGGACAGGGAAAATAACCAGCTTAATACATTTGGGTATTTATTCATTTGCGCCCTTCTGTATAAGGCAGAGAGCTTTATTTTCATGTACATTGGGTCGGATCCGGAATTGAGTAAGAGTGCAGGCACAGAAGTCCATGTGTACGGAATGTACATCTCTGCGTGCGACCCTATAGTCCGAGCATGTGACTGGAGTACCTTAACCCACCTTCAGAACAATGGACTCTACTTTAACTCTCATTTAATGAGGGGTGGGTGCATGAGCTTTTAGGTAGGGTCCAGCAATGCTGCTTATTTATTAAGGGCTTAGCCATTAACATAGATTAGGCCACCCACTACAAGCGGTCACGTCTTGGTAATGGAGTCCGTCGCTATACGAAGACAGCGTCTGTTGTGCTACATTCCATGCGTAACTTGCTGAATGCGTCAGTGTACCAAGCCCAGAGCTCGCTACTTATGCATGTCCACTATTGTTACCCTGCCACAAGCCAGGGGCCCTGAATGCCAGTATCATTACACCGCTATCAGCCAGGGGCCCTAAGTGCAGGTATCAGCCAGTATCATTACACCGCTATCCGCCAGGGGCCCTGAGTGCAGGTATCAGCCAGTATCATTACACCGCTATCCGCCAGGGGCCCTGAGTGCAGGTGATCTCCAGTATTGTTATACCACTACAATCCAGGGGTCCTGAGTGCAGGTAACAGTCAGTATTATTACACCGCTACCAGACAGGGGCCCGGCTGCACAGTCATCCGTGTCCTCCTGCTGTAATACCATGTTTCCTTCTCTCCATTATGCGGTGTGTGTAAAGCTCCGGGACACCAATCTCCCTTCACATTGCTCCAGTTTCTGATGTTTACTGCGTGAGCTTTATTACTGCCGTGTTCCATCCCTGTAAATGAATAGAGAGCGTCATAATGTATTGGCTGGGGTACCCTGATGAAAAGGCCTGTTTGGGAAGCAGTGTCACACGCTCCCCGGGTCCCTCAGCAGCTCATGGAGGGATTGTTATTTATGATAATTGCCACTAATTGCTGCAGATTAGTGATTACGGTGAGCGATGGCATCTGATTACTCGTTAGAGCATAAAGCCAGACAATCAATTTCTGTCCCCACCTCCCTTCCCTGTATGTGCAACCAAGAATACCACTGCCAATGGGAGCGGCAGTCTCACCCCCCCCCCCAGTGCATGATGGGAAAGCGGTGCTTCTTCTCTTGCTGGCAATGGCTCGTGTTGTGGGCTTACATACATGTTCTGTAGGCTGTAATAGCTCTATAACCCTCACATACATCTGGGCACAGCTTGGAGGATTAGATTTTATGATAAACAACATTACATGTCATGCAGAGTGTACAATATGTTCAGTAATGGAGGATGGAAAGTGTAAGGCTTAGACCTTGCTGGTTTTATGCTTCAGCAACAAACATGTTTATGAACGACCTCCAGACCATGCACTGCTCAGGACACAGCATCTGTGCATTAAACAAAGAGGCATGGGGCATGAAGATGCTAAATTGTTGTATGGCCATCAGGTCAAGGTTCTTCTGTTCAGATTAAAATCCCACATGCTAAATTGTGCTACACTGGGTGCAGCCAACATGCAAAACACACGTGGAAATAGAAAATGTAGACCCTGTAAGTAGAATTTATTTGAATGATGCTGGTGATGTCACTGGAAAGGTGGACCAATAGGAGAAGCTTCTATTACTGATACAAAATGGAGACAAAGCATAAAATGCAAGGACCAGCAGCAGCAGCAGCAGCAGCAGGTCCCTAGATCAGATATCGGGGGGGGGGGGGGACACCTTCTCAGTGATAATAACTTTTCTGAATCTTATGATTTATTGTGACCTGGGGGACTAGCCTATAATAAAAGCTCTTTTCAAGGTTTCTGACAGTCTGTAACTTGATTTCTGATTGATTACATTAATTCATTCTACACTATGGATTCTAATGGGCAAAAAATGTAAAGCTCTTCTGAAGAAAAGCCTGGCCTTACACTGTGAGACTGTTCTCCCCCATAGAGCACATTAACTTGCAATTCTCTCTATTAGTTTTATCCACAGACGAGGCGTTAATAACAAACATAATTAAATTATAAGCTATTATGTTCATGACCGTCACTGTGAAAGTTTCAGACTAGCAGTTTTTTTTCTCTTACTTTGTAAGTCTGATGCTTATTTTCCCATTAGTTACACTACAGACCAATCTTTTTTTTCTGCTGTATATTGGTTATTTGCTTTGAGCGCCCTCAGTTCACACGTCACTGCAGCGGAAGAGCACACTATGTCTTCTGTGATCAGAGGTGGAACTAGCGAGTTGTGGGCCCAGGTGCAAAAAATATGCTTCGGCCCTGATGATATCCCAGGTAACCTGTTGGGTAGCTTTGGAGGTGCGGTGATGACGGCTGTGGGCCCTTGTATTAGCATGGGCCCCGGTGCCGTTGCACCAATGGTAGCTCTGCCCCTGTCTGTGATGTCCTGTGATTGTGGATTACCCCCAGAAGAGGTCTGAAGGGCCAGTGCTATCTCTCCGGATACCCTAGGGCTAGGCAAAGCTTCAGCAGTCTTCCCCAGTCTTCCCTTGGCCTTGCTTAGCATTGGTTATTTGTACCGCTTCAGAGGCACAGAGGATTAACTTTATCTGCTCAGCCACTCAGCTTTTGTGTGACTGACAGCTGATTGGCTAAGCAGTATAAGTAAGCACCTGCTGCAGGGGATCAACTGAGCCTCAACTCCTATACATACAATCACCGCAGGAGATTTTCTGAGCCGCGACAGCTTGTGTGCTCCACAGTTGCCACCAGCTTTAGGTTTCCTGAGCACATCTAGTGCTCAGTAAAGACCAGTAGTAGTACTGGCCTGAGGGTCAATCTGTCAATTTATTTTGAAAGGAAAAAAATACAGGAGGTTCACAGAATGCTCCCTAGGCTGGGGGCCTTCATTATCCCCTAGTGTACCCCCCTATGTGCTCTGTGTTCTGTTCCTAGAGAAACCTCCAGGAATTTGGCCATTGCTGGCTCTCTGAGCGCCTGGCTCCCAGGTCAGACAGTGAATACAAAATTGCTTCTCTTTACAGAGAAAACACTTCCCAGCTCGCTGAATGAAGACCTGCAGTTGTCTAATGCAATACCAATGGGCAAAACGTAACAGCATATTTATCTAGATAAAGAGTCCTATTGATTCATTATTATTGTGATCATTGATGGTGCTAATGTTTTCTGTATCATTGTGACGCTTAGAGCTTTTATAAACACGTTACCGGGGAGAGACGAGAGAGAATTAACAGCGTCTCTGACACATTGATGCTGAGAAGCGCGAAATTAAATAGCATTTTTTTAATGGGTAGTTAATGGCACAAAACGTTTTTTGTGTTAGCACTTGACACTTAGTTTACCCCTCTCTGTGTTGTGGAAATGCATCTCCACCTGTATGAATGCTGCATGTTATTGCCTGGAGCCCATAATCCTTCGGCAGAAATGCGCAGAGAGAAATTCCTCCGGGTTATGCGATCCGGATTCCAGCACACGTTTATTGGCCCTTATCATTGATGTCTCAGTTTGTTAACCTATTTCTGTACCCACGGAAGAGGAATCCGGTCTCGGCACACTCCGGGGCTTAGTTGCTCTGCAGGGATTTGGGATCAGACTGGGATTTTCTCTCGCTGCTACATAATTACTCCTGACGGTATTGCTGTCATTTTCCTCAGCAGCGCTTTCCAGGCTGCAAGCAGTGGAAGAGGTTAAACTTTAAAGTAGAGATCTGAGGATCAGTAGAGATAGTGGAGAGATTTCCTGCTCCGGGCTCTGCCAGGCTTTGTAGCGTATAAATTGCCAGGGATTAAAAAGCTGCATGTTATTCTGTGCGCAGTCAATTTGTCCAATAGCAGAGCAGACACCCCCTGCCCCCACCGCAGCACCCTGCTAATAATTCCATACTGAGCAGCCTAGCGCTCCCCACTGCACGTCCTGGAAACTGCGCTCCAATCTCAGCGCAGGATGAGCATCTAGACGCTGGGCTGCACTGACCCCCTGACTCTCTGCACATTAACCTGTACTGCAGACTCTGCTCTCTCTCTCTCTCTCTCTCTCTCATTCATCACAACCGTTCCACACTTATGAAGCCTCATGGTATGGTGTATACTTACATAATATAGCGGTGGTACAATATGCATCAGATCAGAGGGAGACGTTTTGGCGATTGGCTGTTATGGGGTTAATGGTCCATGATCTTCCTTCTGGCTATATATAAATAGCACTATGCGGAATGCTGATAGCTGAACCATTATGCTGGTCTGGCTGATGACTGGAGGAGATGATGTGGAATGTTAGGCATGATTTCCATGTACTTAGTGGGTGATCATAGTGTAGCCTGGCATTACGCCATATCAATAAAATCCACCCTTTCATATCCCCTTCCATCAATCCACCCCTGCATTACTAAGAAAATGACCAGGAAGAAAGGGTCCTATTCTCTCATTAGAGTTATTCCTGACCAGGAGACTCCATAAAATACGCAGTAGCCCACAGATTAATTAATCACCTGCCTCTGATAACTGCTGTAGTAAGTGAACCATTATTTATTAATAAAGTCCCCTCTACAACTGGTGCAGTAGCTTAAGACTTATTAGGGGGTATACAGTTATAAGCAACGTGCATCTGGAATTTATTCAAGAGCCATTACCGTATATGGTGAGAGCAGTCACGCGTCACGGCAATAACACATCCACTCTGCCAATGGAATACTCCCTAATAGGACATCACCATATTTCAATAAGGCATAAGAATGCTGAGACATTGGCTCTCTGATGGAACTGTAGCAAAAACCAAGGAAAGAAAATGTCATTAACAAGTAACTAACTTTACCATTCTATCTGTAAAATAAAATGCAGAATCATCCGTTACACACATTTGCAAATATGTGATAAGCCACCAGCCACTTTCCACGCCTGTCTGCTGTGGTGGGCATAACTCCCTATATTAGGTCATATATCTTGTGTTTTTAAATTGAGAGTTAACTCACCTGAGGCCCCCCTTAAAGCCTCCGAAAATAGATGATGTGAACCAACACCCCCTGTCAACTGCTGATCCCAGACTGCTACCAAAGTTACACAAAATAATGGGTGCTCAAATTAATATATAGATAGGTTAATATAGACTGGTGCATTAAAAGCAGGAGTAATGTACGGGTGTATTTCAATAGGGCCATTCTCTCCCCAGCCATTTTCAAACTGGCTGGGATATCGATTGCTTATGCCTTGATTAGGCATAGCAATCGATTCTTAGAGCACCTAGCACCGGTGCTCCGATAGGTAAGCCTAAAAACTGCCCCAACCCTTCCCCTAATTCTAACCCTAACCCTCCCCTAACCCTCCCCTTCCATAACCCTAACCCTCCCTTAACTGCAGCCTGACCCTAACCCTCCCTTCTCTATAGCCTAACCATAAGACCCCCCCTCCCCGCAGCCTGACCCTAACCTTCCCCTTCTATGGCCCGAACCTTAACCCTCCCTTCCTAAGAGCCTAATCCCCCTAACACTAAAAGTCCCCAGAGTTCCTCTCCGGAGCTGTCAGCGGCGGGTGTGTCGAGTCCTGCGATAATGAATGGGTAAGTATGCCAATCGGCACATTCACCCGTTCATTAAAAAAAACATTCTAAAAAGGCTGCCTATTCGAAATAGAGACAGCCAAAAAGGAACTTTCAGCTGTCTCTATTTCTAAAGGCAACCGGTAATGTACACAGACACAAAGGAAAGAAAATGCCAGTAACACTGCCATTAACCAGTAACTAACTATGACAACCTATCTGTGAAATAAAATGCAGACAGGTCTGTTACACAGGTTTGCAAATATATGATAAGCCACCAGCCACTATCAAGGAACAGACAGGAATATTACCCAGAATTAAAGAGTTACAGAGTTACCTCAGATTAATCTGGTCACCTGCAATGAGAAAGGAAATTGTAATCTGAAGCATGTCAATATAATTGATGGGATTTATTTTGCTTTTATTAACAGAGAAAATTGACTTTATGGAGAATCCGATGCAAAATGAAATTACAATTGTGCTGTATAACAAGTAACAAAACAGTCATTTTGGGGTAATGACTCATTATTACTCACTGACTGTCCGCTGCACCCCTGGAATGTACATGACCATAGTGAAGTGATACCCATTACCTGCATTTTTATAGCCATTTACCATGGGCATGAGCAAAGGGGCACTCATTGCTAGCTCTGGATGCCTATTCAAGTGCAAAGCAGCGATGCTCAATGCAGCTATGCAGAACCGCCGGTAGGGCATTTAAACAGGGGTCCAGGCCCGCACCCTAGTTGGGCCCTGAAAGCTTCATTTGCAGAGCCAAAGTATGCTGTTAATATACCGTACCATGCGGCCGTGGCTCTGTGCTGATAGTCATCCATTGCATTTACAGAACCACGGCTGCCTGCCACAGTATATTACTAGCTTGTCGGGGCTCTGTATATCAAGCTACTGGGACATACTGTAGTAGCAGCACGTTGGCCAGAACCCATATTCATAGATAGCAACTCCTTGCTGCTACTATGTCTCGGCAGCTTCATATACAGAGGCATGGCACGCTACTAATCTACTGTGGCAGGCAGCTGTGGCTCTGTGTATGAAACTGCTTGTTCCTCGATAATCAGCTGCAGAGAATTGGTGCATCGGCAGTTCAGGTTCTGTGCATGTGCAAAGCAGTGACCGACCTGCACATGCCGTGGGGGGCTTTGCCCTGGACCCCTCCCCTGCTAAGGCCATATAAGACCATATACATTGCACAAGTGCAGGGCAGTCCACTGTCATATATATTGAAAGCAATTAATAAGATTGGATTGTACCTCAGTCACAATGCAAATGCACTAAAACTACATTCAGGAAGGAATTTAGCCATTTTGTGTGAATAACTACAGTCACTTTCTATACCTGCACAATGCTGCAGCGGATTCCATAACCTTCGCATTGAGTGGAATTGTGTGCACTCCCTGTAGTATCAGTCATAGGAGAATAGAAAGATGTTTTTGGGCAAGGGTTGGTAGAGCTCGGTGTTGGTCACTGTGCCGTCTTCTCGCCTCCAGTCACCGTTCCCTATATCTTAGGACTCATCTGGACAAGTTATGCTTCTCTGTTCTGAATGGAAAGTGTTAGGATTATGGGGAGTGAGTGGAATTATTGGGCCTGATCCAGACTTAAGTGCGCTTTCTGCACACAAGAAGCTAGTGCCCTCCCATGACGCTCTCACGTCTCTCTGTCCATACTGTACAATTAAAATGCCTTCCCTCCGCCCTCACTGTGTATTCTGTATAGAGTGCTATCACACCCTGACATACAGAACTCTGAATGTACAGACACCTATTCCGTGTATTCAGCGATCTGATGCGTGACATAGGCTGCGCACATGCACAGTGAGCTCGCACAGACTGACTTATGCACACAACTTGTGTAATAAAGCCTGGATGGCGCCCGGTGGAAGTAGTTTATGGAGCTAGTCCATCATTCTCTATGGAAAGGTTAGCATCTTTGTTTTGCAAAGCATTCATAGCGGCTGAATTTGGCAGAGCATTGGCGCGGTGTCTGGCTTTGTACTGCGATGAACACGTCAGCTCCGGTACATAGGAGCAAGCATTATTCTCTTATGGTTTCTGCTCTGTGTTCATACAGACGCCCCACGGAGATAAACACATCTCGTCTTTGACTGAGAAATGCTTCGGATCACACAGCTGGAACGGCTGGAACTATTTGCCTTAAATGTCCCTAAAAAAGCTGTAGTTTCAGTTCTTCTCTTCTCTTAGCCAAGGGCAGCGCATACAGAGAGCGAGAGGAATAACAATTCATACGTACAGTACTGATAGTCCTAACACAACATAATGTCACACACTGTATTGCCAGAGAGTGTCAATGTGGCCACACTACTCCAGTAATGGTGATTGGGTTTGTGCAGGGGATTATGTCACCCCTATTGTAAATAAATAAGCCAGTAATCGTACATACAAAGCTTGTGTATGGACAGCCATCAGAAATGGCAATGGGCTGGATCCAGACCTTGTTAAGTGCATGAACTTAGTTACTCCTGGGCTAAACCATGTTGATTGCAGGGGGAGCCAAGGTAATTGTATTCTTTGCATGCAGGGATATATCTATGATTTGCTTACTGCACACAGACACTGACCAGCGTTACTATCACACTGTTATTTAGACTTGGGATAGGAAACATCACCTCTCAACTCTAATACTGTTTGCAACAGATGAAATATGACTCCCCTGCAATCACGATGGTTTAGCCCAGGAGTAACTAAGTTCATTCACTTAACAAGGTCTGGATCAAGCCCAATGTCTAGTCCCTGACATGTTTGGCTTCCATATCATCTCCTGCTATGCATGTATTTGTGTCTGGAAGCAAAACACAAAGGACTTGATTTACACTTTAGCTCCGGCTTCTAAAGTGCGCAATCTCCCGAAATGACCTAGTAGGTAATATACACAATGCACATACCAGTCAGGTAGGTAGATTAACTCAGTGCGGTCTTTAAAGGAAAGAAGAAGTTTAGGAAGAAGGAGGCGTCCTAATGCCGCCTTGGGGAGGATTTAGGTAGAAGTGGGAGGGAATTAGATTAGCCGGGGAGGGAGGAGGGGTGGTGGGGAAAGCCATGCTCCGTGCGTAGCCTCCTTCTTAAGAAGGAAACTACACACGGTAAGATAAGGTAGCAGTATGGCACTTTTAAGTGCCATAACGTACCTAAAAACGGGGTGGGTTAGTGGCAGGACGAGTGAAGTCACACCGCCAGCAATTGTTCCTGCCCCTGCGAGAGTGAGGTCCCCAGCATGAATCCCCAGCGACGACTGGTGAGTATTTCCCCAACCTTAATCCTAATCCTCACCTTAACCCTCCCCTTCCATTACACTAACCTTCCTTTACCCTAACCTTCCCCTTCTCCGATCCATCCCCTCCCCGCAGCCTAACCCTAAGACTCCCTTCATCGCAGCCTAACCCTAAGAGTCTCTTCATCACAGCCTAACCATTAGACTTCCTTTCCTGCAGCCTATCCTTAAGATTTCTCTCCCCGAAACCTAAGACTCCCCTTCTCCGATCCATCCCCTCTTCGCAGCCTTACCTTAAGACTTCCCTTCTATGTTGTATCCCTTCCCCACAGCCTTACTTTAAGATTCCCCTTGAGGTGGGTCTTTAGTTGCTTTCTGCTCTGTGTGTTGAAAATCCAATGAATGGGTAAGTTGCCGATAAATGAATTCAGCATAATAATACAATTATTTAAAAACTTTCTAATTAGGCAGATTTTCAAAAAAGACACAAACAAAAATGATCTGTCGGCTGTCTGTATTTTGGAAATCTGTGTTTAATACCGGCAAACAGAACCCATGTAATGCTACTTATAATGCCGATGCCTATGCCCTATAATCATACCAGTTGTGTAATGAAGAGGTCACATTAGCACATCACCTGCACTAGAACTACAATCCAAGAAATCTACCACAAGATCTTTCTCTCAATGAACCTTCTCATGAAATAATGACTTTATGAGCAGTTGCATTGCAGCAGCATATTCCATAGTTTAAATAGACATTCTAAAACAACAGGGAAAATGATAGAAAGACTGGGAGACAGCAGGGCTTACAATCTATAAAGTCTTTCTTAATATCTCACCATTTCTAACCGTGAAAGCATTATTGTGAATCTCTTTCCATATGAATGTGAGCCCGCAGGGAGGTACCCGGGCTCCTTCCATCTACGCTCTGTCTCTGTCTGCCCTTTGTGGAGAGAGCACGGGCTGTCACTCAGCCGGGAGTCCCAGTCTAGTAGCGCCTTGTTTGAGATTGCATTATAATTGCAGAGAGGCGATCCTGCCACTTGTAACTGCATCTTGTCTTGTTCCACTGCAGACTCCCCTCCCTCTGGTGTCACATCTCTGCCTCTCTTGGCACAGAATGAACCAGTCATTTCATGAAGGGGAATCTGCAGATACTGCGCCACTCTCCTTTTTTGCATGCGACCATCTACACTTCTGCTATTCAAATGTTTGGGAGATTTCCGGTTCATTTTATTATGCTCAATAAACAACTCCACGGCTGAGAGAGCCTCTGTGACCGCGGATGTATCATTTATTCATACATACACATATTTTCCAAAGATCTTAGTGATTGTGTTGTTCCTTTATCTCCCATTTCAGTCTTGCACTGATTTAACCTCCCGTAAATGGCAAACCGTGGGCTGAGCCGTGATGCCACATGCAAGTCCACATTCATCTCTCTCATCGCTTTAATCACTTCAGATGCGGCTGACAAGTGTGTGTGTATGGCAGGAGCATTGCATTTGATGTGTAATATTATGAGCCAGTCTTCAGTGTCGCTCACAGTTATATTGCTAGCAGCTGTTGTGCACCGTTCCAGCACCATGGACAGCAGTGCAATATTGCTATAGACAACGTAAAAAAGAACTCCAGTATATAGATTTAGCAGGTGCCCTGAAGTATTGTCTGGTCTATCAGTCACCAGTGCACCTCATAGATTTCACAGAGACGCTAAATATGGCGGAAGGTACACTCCACAAAATGCTCCCCACGCTTCCCATAGATATAGGAAAAGGCGATAGAGAGGAAGAAATCTTAGTTAATTTGACTACGCCCCTATATGCTGTTTCTCAGATATGGATTATTATGGGATCTGATTCCCCTCTAGAGCACGCATGGCATTTATAAATAAAACATATGGGGCTCTATTTACATAGTTCATTTTTGGAGTTATGAAGTTTTAACTCCAAAATTGAACTCTTTCTTATTTACTAATGATGCACCGCCATGGAAATCAACAGTTTCCATGGAGATGCAGTCAAAGCTCATATGGGTTTGCTGGCCCGCTGTTCCTAATGTAGGGCCGGCGCTTCCTCCTATTTACTAACCCCCAGAGTGGAGTTTTACACTCCACTCTGAGAGATAAAATAACGCCATCTCAGACTGACGTTCAGGCTTCTATTCCAGCGATCTCCCCATAGCTGTTATTAGGGGGAGGAAAAGGGGAAATATATGGGGAGACCACTGGAATACATGAAAATAGGTGTTTTGTGTATAAAATAAAATAAATATATATTTTTGTTTTTTTTTTAAATAAAAAACAATAAAAAAAAACCACAAATTTTAAAATAAACAATAGAATAGGCTTAAAAACTTACCTGACCGAAGACGAGTCTGCTGCAGGTGCCGGTCCTGGATATGAAGAGCTGGCTCATGTGCAGCGCTTCTCATGCCAGGGCTTCATTTTTACAAAGTCTCAGCAGAGAATCACTGCGCATGTGCAGACCTTCCGGTCACACGAAGAAAGCCCAAGATGACTGCAGAAAGCTCGAATGTCATCGTGGGGCAGCCAGCTGAGGGTAGGTGTTAGTAAATACTATAAATGTAGCTCCCAGAGAACTAATTCCAACCTGGCTGAGCTACGTTCATTTTGGTAAGTAAATAGTGCCCATGATACTTGGAGCAGAGAAGGGGCAAGGCTTATATGATAACAGCTTTTGCCTGTAAAGGGTGTGAACAGGTACACTTTTCTAAAAGGAAGAGCTATATTGAAACATGAGGATGTGTAAAAACTGGAGTGTGGTAAGTTAAGTGGAAATGTGAGGAAAAATGACTTCACTGAAAGGGGGATTGATAAGTGGAATGGCCTCCCATCTGAGGGGGTTGAGGCTAACAATATACTTGGAATAAATATAAGAAGATCTTAAATCTCAAACTATATTGAAGATCAAGTCTAGGGTCAGTATAGTCTTATATAAACAACCGGGCAGACTGGATGGACCATGTGGCTCTTATCTGCTGTCCCTTTCTATGAAAATGGATTTTTAGGGAATTCCGTGATTGGATTGCAGTCTCCTGAACATACCACCATATACTGTATATAAAAGTCACATTGTTATCAGCGTTATTATATGCATGTACCCAACAGGAAGAAGGCTACACACCAAGGGCTGCTGTTATCGTTTGTTTAGCCTTTAATTGGCTTTTATGAGGAATTCCCTCCCAGTTTCTCATTTCTAACTTTTCATGTTAGCGAGGACTTGATGAGATACTTCCATTGCATTGGAAGCTTATACTGGAGATGACATTTGTGTGACTGGCCTGAACCACTGTTTCTTGCATTTTATGGAATAAGAATGTCACGGTTGTGTGTGTGGCTTGGACTGTGGTCCTGTGCTCTCGCTGATTGCAAGTCAGCAGCGGAGGATGTTAACACGAGATTGTTTTTCTGTAACATTGATCGTAGGATTGTTCTTTTCCTAGATACCAACTCTAGCCACCGGATGTCCATTGTCTGCTTTTATAAGTGATGTTGTTTCCTCATTGTGTTTCTAAACAACGCAGCAAGAGCTATTCATCTCCAAGCAACATAGCTCAACACGAGTAAACAATTCAAATATGCATTCATACACAAGAAATCCAATGAATAATGGCATATAATGTTGTAAATGCTGACCTTGTCACATTAACAAATGTCTACAATAATTGTCATAACATAACATAAATTAGAAGAATATTCCGGCTTATTTGTGTTCCATCCCACGCCTTTACAATAATAGTGTTTTGTTTTTATGTGTGGAATTGGCTGCAACATTATAGGTTTTGCAGTAAATGATTTTATTGGAATCGGTCTATTACCAATACGGATTTCCTGGGGTAGATACTTCTCTTGTCCAAATCAGAGACTGCTTAATCACACAGCCCCATTTTATTTGTTCATAGGAAATTATAATGCAAGAAAATATTAGCGTCACGTAAACACTTCCAGTCGAGAAGTCTGCATCCGGATTCATACTGGAAGTGAGAAGGGGGTGCAGGCACATTTTGGGCCTGCATTTGCCACACATATTAATCATGTTGCCTTCCACCTGTAGTCCTTAGACACCTCTACCTATATTTTATTAGGGATGGATTTTCTTGATTGCCCTTGTGACGTGTGTCTGCTGGCATTCCTTCTGTTCTATGATAAGCCTCACTGACTCTCCAACCAGGGGTATAATAATCTTGTACAGCCCCGGGGCAATTATACTCCTTCCGTCAGGGGAATTTTTCTCTTAATCAGTGTCCCTTCCCTCCACTAATGTATTTCAGCTTGTGCTGTATTGTCAGTGTGCATAGTGCTGACTCTCTATACTTCATCTTGAAGGTGGTAGAAAGTTGTGTACAGACATAAGGGACACCTTTATCTGGCCATGAAAGAGAAGTTTTTCTTTCTTCTTGTGCTGGAGCGGAGTGTTGGCAGCTGCTGCGATGTCACTGTCTTCGGGGGCCATCAGAGCCAGCCCCGGGGATATGGCCTTTCAGGGGAGGATATCTTTCTCTCGATGCATTTTTAACAACCCTTGGTGTAATTAGGCATGTTGTCTGGAGGCAATCACAGGCGGTGTTAGGGAAAGGGGTTAGGTGGATGCAGGCATGCTGTTCCTATCAATAATACAGCAATGCTACAAAGAGAAATGCAATCCTAGACCTGATACCAAACGCTTTCATAATAACACAACATGAATAATGCAAGAGGCCAGTGAAAAATTAAGCAGTTGGAAGTGCCTGACAATGTAGTGTTGACTGCATTGTCCTGGCGGCTAGAGAAGAGTGATTGCAGGCAGCGTTATTCTCCTGTCTGTAGGCAATTGCTCGACTATAGTGGAATGTCAGCTCTTCTGCCGCACACTGGGCTGGATCCAGGCTTAAGTAAGTACTTGAAATGAGTTACTCCTGGGCTAAACCATGGTGATTGCAGGGGAGTCATATTTCATCTGTTGCAAACAGTATTAGAGTTGAGCGGTGATGTTTCCTATCTGAAGTCTAAATAACAGTGTGATAGTAACGCTGGTCAGTATCTGTGTGCAGTAAGCAATTCAACGATATATCCCTGCATGCAAAGAATACAATTAACTTGACTCCCCCTGCAATCAACATGGTTTAGCCCTTGAGTA
>WWET01002130.1:167913-195291 GCA_011038615.1 Limnodynastes dumerilii
TCAACATGGTTTTGCCCAGGAGTGACTTTAAGTTCTTATTTTAAGAAGATTCTTAAGTGTGAATCAGGCCCTTAATTTCAAGCTCTTTCTTAAGTCTGGATCCAGCCCACATCACACAGGGAGGGATTGACAGCTTGCACTGCAGAAATGCAGTATATAGATGGGTGGGTGTACATATATCTGCTTCCCCATTCCCGCTGAAACTGTTCAATGTGAACCTGGATGCCAGGTCTAAATTTCTAGTCACTACGGCGACCTGGTGCCCGGCATTTCTCGAGCCCTGGTATAGGCTGTGTAGCCTTTTGAATCTCTGCCTATTAATAAGCAAAGGGAAGGAAAGAATGACAAATCTCAATCACAAAATGTGTTTTATTCTGTATGACATAATAAGAGTTTGTATGCACGTGTAGCCCCTCTACATACTGTATGATGATGTCACAGAGCTTGCAATGATTGCCCCAGGGAGATATGTAAGCTCCTAGACGTCATCATATAGTTGCCTCTTGAATACATGTGATGGCTGACAAACACTTGGCTCTTCTAGTCTTAAACAAATTCATTTTAATTGAAAATAAGAAAGCGACATACTGACCCCAGACCATATTTGACCCTCAGTTTAATATAAGATTTAGAATATCCTTATCCCAAGTATATTTAAAATAGTTCTATTGTGTTAGCCGAGGTCTGAACGGTTGTCATCGTAGCGCTCCCTGCTGGCGAGTGTGTCCTTTACGGCCGCATTGCTGATCGTAATGAGGCTTCCTCCGCCCCGTTCCCTAATCTGCATGCCTAGCTCCGCCTTGGTGGCGGAGATACGGTATGCGTAAAGGGGGTAAGTTCCCTTTTCTTAACAGCCGCTGGACGTAACTATAGTTACAGCCACCAGCCCTTACGCCGCCGCATGGGCACAACCTTCAAAACAGGAAAATTACAGCCGAGCAATTCCTTATGCGCCCATAGCTCTGGATACGCCCCATAGATTCTGCAGATCAGACTGGATGCATCCGGCATTCAGCTGTAGTGTAGCAAACCCCGAGTTCTCTGACACCCTCCGTTATCTGTATTCAGGGGCACAGTCACCACCACGCTCCTTGTTATTCTCTCTGTCCTCCCCCTCCCCCCTGGCACATCTCCCACCTCCAGCTTTTCCTATGACTGCCACGTCCGGATTAGCCATCTGTCTTGTCACCAGAATCCCAGTGTCATTTTCAGCTTGCATTCAGCCAATGCTAATCATCCCCCCGTTCTTCCAAACTGGAGCTTGGCAGAGAGTGTGCGGGCCCGATATGCAGCGCTGCCTATAAACCCTGCTGTGCATTACTGTGTAACCATGCGAGGAGGGGACTGGTGGCACAGCGCCCTCACAGGCTGATCTCAGCACAGGCACCTACAGATGTGATTGTACCGGGGCCTATTGTGCTGGTGGCCACCTTCCATCACTATCCTCCAGAGCTGGGAGCCTGCTTACTGCGTGCACGCCGCACATCAACCAACGACGCTAACAAGGTCGAAATTAGCCTCCAACCAAACAGTGTACGCGTCCCAGCTGTATAGTGTAGCTGTCTGTGCCGGGGAGAGTCACTGATGCTCATTTGTTTCTTGCGTTCGCTGCTGATTGATGGAACTGGCTGTTCTGTGTGCAGGGCTAGCAATGTATGAAGTTGTTTTCAGCTCAGAGATGGCCACAGGGACTTATTAAGGAGAGACGGCTTTTTTGTTGTTTTCATTGAACCCGGCTCCTTAAAGCTCCATGGGGTGATTCTCCGCTCCCTTATAGCCAGAATGTCACCGAGGGAGAAACAAAACTAATAAAGGTAAAACATATACAATGAGTCATAAGAGCCACCAGGCCAGGCGGACGTATTACTGACCTCTGGAAGGTAAGGTGGTCAGGGGGACGTATACTAGTGACTACCTGTATGCAGGGGCGTAGCTAAAGGTTCCAAGTGCGACCGCTGCGACCCCTATAGCTACGCCACTGCCTGTATGTGTCCTGTTTATGCTTTGTATGGATGGATCAACAGCAATATAAACATGACATTTCTAGGTGACTGTATCCTGTGGTGCAGCAACCTGTTGCTCTCTGGCTGTTGTGAAACTACAAGCCCCATCATGCTCTGCCAGCTATCAGCTAAGAGCATGCTGTGGGTTGTAGTTTCACATTTTCAGATTGTCTAAGGCTGCTCTAGTGAGTAGCACAAGGCCTGATAGGGGGTTATAGCTGCCCTAGGCTACAGTACTCAAAGCATGGGCATGGCTTATGCTAGACCAGGCACCTCCAAAAGCTATGCAGCCATAGTAAGCCTAATGACTGATTAGGCTCTAGAATAGCATATTATGGATACGTGTTGATTGGTTGGTAAGGATGGGACAGTGCCAATGACTATTCTGTTTGCATTAGTCTATTATACGTTGTAATGCATACTGGAAATGGTGCCTGTGACTAGTGTGCGAGCACTTTGATCACGATACAAATGCACTAAAACTACATCCCCAAAAATAGATTTTGTACTTTTACCCTGCACAATGCTCTAGCAGCGATTCCATAACCTTTGTATTGCCTTTGAAGTATGAAATGGTACCAAATAGGTTGCGTTGTGTCAAGGGGCATGACCTGGGGCTGGTGCAAATGTTTCGCGGTGCTAAATGCATTTGGGTTTGGATCAGTTACAATTGCGTGTGTATTGGCATACATTCACCTCTGGATCAGTCTGTCTGTGCCCACTTGTGGCCTCCAAGGGCCAGATTTACTAAGCTGCGGGTTTGGAAAAGTGGAGATGTTGCTCTTAGCAACCAATCAGATTCTAGCTGACCTTTTCTAGTATGTAATAGGAAAGTGAGAGCTAGAATCTGATTGGTTGCTATGGGCAACATCTACACTTTTACAAACCCGCAGCTTAGTAAATCTGACCCCAGGGCTCCAATAATATTCCTGAACTTCTTGGGCATCTCCAGTGGTACAGGTAAATCACCAGCATTAACCCAGAATGGCCACTGGGTGTCACCCTCACACTGTGCAATGCTCCTCGGAAGGCACTCTCCAGTATAATGATGTGTTTATCTTTATGCATCGCAGTACTGGGTTAGTCTCACAGCTGTCAACTGTTTGATTACTCAACGCTTGAGAATTCTGCAGAAAATGAATGTTTAAGGCCAGAGAAAATCCACATGAGGAAATCATTTTAATGACATTTCTGGGGAAGACAGTAGTTTAGGGAAACAACACATCCCTGTGAATTAGACAGTTTTATGGGACTTTATTTGCTGTGTCCTGAGTTTATGGAGCATGTGGTTTTTCTATAATGGTCAGATCTATGATTAGCGAGTTCTGATTTAGTTGATAATGATTTATATAAAAGCTGTATCTTTATTTGATAGATGGGAGCTCTCTGCACCTTGATGAAGTGATAGATCTCCTGGTGACCTTTGACTTCACACATGGCAATCTATTCATGTAGGTTACATTGGATTGCTGACATTGGCTGAGGCCACATTGGATGACCTCCATCATACAGGTCTGAAGCCTCACAGATGAGACTGTCACAGTAATCTTTCTGACGCTATGTACCTGCTGTCAAGTTGGCCTGACGTCCCCATAACATCTTCTCTTTCAGCTTTCTGAGAAATGGGATCATAATCATGTATGAAACCAATGTATATAGGGGGAGAGTATGTAACCTAATGTATCTTATACAGGAGCCACCTGGAATACTGTGATCAGTTCTGGAGGCCTTATATCTAGAAGGTCATAAATACATTAGAGACTGTGCAAAGAAAAGCAACTAAACTGGTGCATGTCCTGTGTCACACACCATACACTGAGACTAGAGGAAGTAACATGTATATCTTGGAGCAGAGAAGAGCAACTACAATGGTGCATGGCCTGTGTCACACACCATACAGAGAGACTAGAGGAAGTAATCATGTGTAGCTTGGAGCAGAGAAGGGCAACTACAATGGTGCATGTCCTGTGTCATACACCATACAGAGAGACTAGAGGAAGTAATCGTGTAGCTTGGAGCAGAGAAGAACAACTACAATGGTGCATGGCCTGTGTCACACACCATACAGAGAGACTAGAGGAAGTAATCAGGTATAGCTTGGAGCAGAGAAGAGCAACTACAATGGTGCATGGCCTGTGTCACACAACATACAGAGAGACTAGAGGAAGTAACATGTATAGCTTGGAGCAGAGAGGGGACAGGGGGGATGTGATAGCAGCTTTCACATATATCAAGGGGAGTAACCAGGTACAGTACGGGGCTTTACACAAAAAGGAAGTTACTCAGATCAATTTATAAATTAGTGCAAACAGTCCGGGGTAATCTGCTCTAAGAGAAACCAAGGAAAAGAAATGCCTCAGCAACACTGCCTTTAACCAGTAACAGATTATACCATTCTATCTAACATAAAACACAGAAATGTGCGTTACACATATTTGCAAATATATGATAAGCCACCAGCCACCGTCAAGGCCTCTCTGCATATGGTGGTCCTAACTCTTACAATGAGAGTCCCAATGTAGGGTCATATATATATATATATATATATATATATATATATACACAAAACAAGGCCTGGCACTCTAGCAATTACCCAGCAACTAACCATGATATTCTATCTTTAAAATAAAAGTCAGAGAATTAGTTACAAATATCTGCAGATACATGATAAGCCACCAGCCACTTACAAGATATATATATATATATATATATATATATATATATATATATATTTGTATGTATGTATATATATGTATATATATATAATTTTTTTTTTTTTTTATTGAGATCATTATTCAAAGAAGATTAAATAGAACACGAGGACATGTGTATACACAGGAGGGTGGTGGGTTTATAGGAAATTAGCAGAAAAATGACCTCACTGGTAGGGTGGCTGATAAGTGGAATAACCTCACATCTGAGGGGCTAGAGATTACCACAGTAGAACAATGTAAACATGCTTGAGATAAATATAAACTAAAACTACTCTGATGCTAAAATAGGGTCTAGAATCAGTATGATTTTATCTAAACAAATGGGCCGACTAGTTGGTCTGTGGGGCTCTTATCTGCCGTTACTTACTATGTTTCTTAGTTGGTTTAGATATTCTTATGCCATATTACATGGGAGATAGGAACTTTAGAAGTTTGGTCTCTGGTCGCAGTTTAGAGACGTCTTTTATGAGCGACAAGTGATTATTCCTCCCCAGAGGTCTGGCTGTGCTAAAGGCAGTTTGTTGGAGACAACAATGGAGCCTATATGGGAGAGTGAATGCATGTGTAAGATGCTATAGGGGCTGCTGTATGCACTGACCTTTCCTCTGGCCTTTACCGAGCTCCTCACCACTATAAATCAGACAGAGATCACAGAGCAGAAGTCTCTCTGTGTAACCCCTTTACTGCTGCTGTGATGTTCAACACCATGGTCACATATTTAGAACATTTTATGTTTCAAGAAAGCTAAGAGGAAATACACTGCCCGTAATGACTTTTCTATTAGTGACTGTTTATTCTGTATCTTTCTCCCCAGGGAGATGCTTCTAGTGCCACAGACATGATTAATGTTCTACATATACCTAAATCAGGATTGCCGACTCTCCCGAACAATCCGGGAGATCCCTGGATTCCAGGCATCTTTCCCAGTATCCTGGTAGAGCAGGCAAATCTCCCGCAATGGGCTTGAGGCAGTGATTTATGCAAATCGCTGCCTCACGTCCTGCCCCCCTGTCTATCAATGCTGTGAGCCTAGAGAGGATGGGTGGTTGTGATGATGTCAATGGTTTTATTAAACCCCGCCCCATCCTATGTATCCTGGCATTAATAGACAGGAGGCAGAGCTTAGAGGTGTGATTAGCATAATTCACATTATCCAGCCTGCCTGCACCCATACTGTAATCTCTTTCCTCCCTCTGAGCTCTCCCAGAATCAGTAACTTATGGATAACCTATCATGTTACTATAGGCCTGTATTTACTATTAAGCAGCTAAATGTATTAAGTTACCCAAAAGATGTATGAAGACAATACTGAATTGAGTTTCGTAACTCGTATCACATTGCTGAGTCTTAAGTGCATTTCTACATGCATGGCGCAGGGTTCCGGTTACAAACAAATGAAATAAATAATAATAAACTTAATTAACTTGATGAAAATACAAACCATGGTTTATGTAATTAAACACAGCTTGTAGCTATGTTGATATGGAAACAATGAACGGAGGACTCTGCTGCCCTTGTTATGTTTGTACTCTGTCGTAAGTAACCTCTCTTTGTTTTATTTAGCTGTCTGGACGTTGGAGAAACCATTCATTTTAATGGTTCACTCTGTTTTGTTGGACAGGTCCAAATCGTAAACAAAAGACAAAATTCTGCCACCAGTTGCCACTAGGTGGCGCTGCTGGCCTGCCTGCTGCCTTTGTGAGAGGCGCTCCAGCACAGTAGAAGTTTTGGGAACAGAATTTCTATAGATAGGATTTCGGTGCAGTGATTGCGCACTCATGGTAACCTTCCTGTACCCTTCACACTTGGGGATGACAGCTGTAAGTGTGCAGGTGACATGATATATTATACATGTTAACCACATGTATGCCAGGCTGCAGTCTATTTCCCCACTACTGTATCTCCTCTTGTGTGCATGGTGATTGTCTTTTATAAAGTATATGTTTGGTCTTTGTAGCCTGTTTATGGCATGTCAGGTATATTCAGGAACACTACACTGCCTAGACAGCTCTCCATGCTATGAATAGTGTACACCATGATCCCAGGTATATGTAATAAATGCTGGTGACTAGGAAGGGAATAGAGGATATGGTTGTGGAGAACTGTAGGGATCAGTAATCCCCATCTACAAATGTCCGTCCCCTGAGGCTCCTCAGGGATGGGAGATCTGGGGACCAGCTCTGTGTGATAATCAGTGATGTGAAGCCTTGGGAAGTAGATTAACGCTGCCGTGCAGAGAAAAAGAAATATCAGCCCTGATTGCCGCCTCTTATTGACCTGCAGTGTCTTCACCACAAATAAGATCGTGTAGCGTTCTAGAAAGCCATTGTCGCTGAGATAACACAACTGTTGCAGTGCCTGGGGTCTCAAATGCTGTCATTGCTGAATCAGCACACTCCATTCCTAGATTCCTTCAGATGTTCCCCCAGCACATACCGTGCGCTCGTCCAGGCTGCATGAGTCAATGTGCTGCTTTCCCCCAAATGACGGATCTAAATATAGAACTCGCTGGCTCCGTGCAGCCTGCAGACTGACAGCTACAACATGGCTGCAAGCGTCAGTGCCTCGCTGTGTCTTACCGCCTCCCCTTCATTTCTCTCCTCCAGCTCTATCCTCCTTCTCACCCTCCGCTTCCCGCCTGATTCTGCTTCTTACCATGCTGCCTTATTCTCTAGACTCCTTTCCTTCCCTTACCCAATTCTACTGCCATTTGCTGACACCATTTGGTCTTTAAAATATGGTCTCTTGCTTAACAAGGTGTTCTTGTACAGTCATATCTTCTACATGAAAAGTCATATGGGGGTTAAATGTAGATGAGCCATGTAACAAAGCAATGAGAAAGGCAAGTCAGATGCTTGTTTGTATAGGAAGAGGAATTATAGCAGAAATAGAGACTGTGAAGAACAGCAAATAAAATGGCCCATGGCCTGTGTCACACACCATACAGAGACAGACTAGAGGAAGTAACATGTATAGCTTGGAGCAGAGAAGAGCAATGATAACGGGGCATGGCCTGTGTCACACACCATATAGAGAGGGACTAGAGGAAGTAACATGTATAGCTTGGAGCAGAGAAGAGCAAGTAAAATGGTGCATGGCCTGTGTCACACAGCATACAGAGAGAGACTAGAGGAAGTAACGTATAGATTGGAGCAGAGAAGAGCAAGTAAAATGGTGCATTGCCTGTGTCACACAGCATACAGAGAGCTACTAGAGAAAGTAACATGTATAGCTTGGAGCAGAGAAGGGACAGGGGGGATATGCCGGCAGTTCTCAGATATAACAAGATGTTTAACCAGCTACAGGAGCGGGCATTAGTCAAGGGATGATGTGTATTAGAACACAAGGACAGGTGTGTAAACTGAAGGGTGGTAGGTTCAGAGGAAATAACTTCACTGAAAGAGTGGTTGATAAGTGGAATAACCTCCCATCTGAGGTGGTATACGAAAGGAATGTCTCACAGGAAGATAACCATTAGATGAGGATTGCAGCACTGACTGGAGGGAATGTGAGGAACCATGACTTCACTGATAGGGTAGTTAATGGGTGGAATAACCTCACTTCAATGGCCATAGAGTTTAATACAGTACAGCAATTTAATAATTATTGGAATAAACATAAGGATATTGTAAATCTTAAGCAACTAAAATGAAGGATAAATTGAGGTCTGTTTCCATTGTGGGTAAAACTGATACAAACTGCGTGGACTGGATGTTCTGAGTCGTAGTTTTCTACCATCAGATTATTATAGGTGATAGAACCTTTATTGTGAGCTTCATTGGACGCGTAGACATCGCCTTTATGCAATGTTTACTCTGTGTCACCCCTTAGTTATCACTGAAAACAGTCTGTGTTCCAGTCTGAAGCTTACATTTGTCCCCTGCAATACCGTGTCTCTATAGCTGGGTACACACTGACAAAATAAAAATGATCATTCAATAATAAAAAGATTAACTCACGTTTATCTGACGATCCTGCAGCTGTACACACTGGCACGATTTTACACTAGATCGATCCCAGAAGTCCTCTCTGGTAAGCAGACACACATAGAAAACCACACATCATAACATCGTTGATCTGTGATTTTTAGGAGTTGCTCTAACGATGTAGGACAGATTCTGAGGATTCTCTGCATCGTTTTACAGTACACACTCAAACGATTTGAGAGCTATCTAACGATTAGCCTATGATTTAAAGGATAATCATCAGATATCTCTCCAGTATGTACCCAGCTTAACTCCCGGCAACATGCTTCCCCCGAGAGATAGCCCGGGACATCGTACAGTGTGTGGTCAGCATTATGATCTATCCTAACAGCCCATCCATGTTGGGTCATTCATTCATAATTGGACTTATTGATTACTATGGATCACGGGGCCTATTAGAGAAAGCCGGGCCCCATAGCAAGACTTGCAGATGGGGGATGGGGAGGGTGGCTGCTGACTACTACAATCTTTCCCCATCCTAACTTGACAGCAGAGGACAGACTACGTTTTATGCTGCTGGCAGTTTAGACAGTGCTGAGTCTATGGGCTAGATTTACTAAGCTGTGGGAAAGGAAAAGTGGGAATGTTGCTCATAGCGACCAATCAGAGTCTAGCTCTTACTTTCCTATTACATACTAGAAAATGGCAGCTAGAATTTGGTTTCTATGGGCAACATCTCCAGTTTTTCATTCCTGCAGCTTAGTAAATCTGGCTCTCTGAGTCTGTTCAGTACTCAGTCTTGTCTAACCTGCCCGCCACTCATAGCTTACCACCCTGTCGCTCTTGGTCTATACTCTATCAGTGCAGAGTGGGCAGCTCCCATGGGCCTCCCTCCCCTTTGGCCCCGCTAGTGGCCACACCCCCTTCACACACAGTAGTAACGCCAGTGTATGGACGATTCAAATGTAATGTGTGCTTAATGCGTGTTTCTGTTTAAAATAATCATCGTCCGTGTGTCTTTGTTTACTCCTTGGGGAATCTACTATCCTGTAACCCTGCAGAGCCACCTCTGGCAGCATTTTCCTGGGATTTGAGTGTTATATTCCTATTTATTGCACATTATATTCTGTACATTATAGTGTCTGTGTAAAGCTGCATATGATGGACCCCTGTTATCAGTATGAAAAGCCTGTGGCGTTAGAACAATGGTTTCAGTAGCGGCTTGGACACTGTACAATCCTCGTCAGGGGTGCGAGGGTCTCTGAAGAGAGGCAGAAAGCCGCGGTCTGGAGCGTCTTGGGCGTCCTGCTGTGTACTCTCTACTGTGCATCTTCTTACATAACCAGATATGGGACGGCGCCAGGAGTAAATAAAAGGAATAAAGGCTCCCGCTGCTGGCTTTTCTTGCTGCTTTTCTGCTGAAGGGTCCATCTAGATTGTCAAGATCTATAACGGCGGCTCTTTCCATACACAAGACTCTGAGCAGCGATTTTCTCTATTTTCCTCTCCAAATTATACATTTCTCTGGCAGCATAAAGCAGGAAAGCTCTCAGCAAAGCTTACATGGTGTGACGTGCTAAACAGCTCCCACATACTGTCTCAAGGAGCAAACCGGGGAGAGGTTTAGAGTCTGCCACAGAAACACTTATTATTCCTACACCATACACAGGCCAACTGCAGGACGTGTGAGACTACAAGTCCCATCGTGCTTTCCTAGGTATTCACTGTCTCTATGCTGTTAGAGGATGTTGGGATCTGTAGTTTACACAGGTTGCCTATTTATTTATAGCATATTACATAGAGCTTTACAATAAATAGGATGGGTGGGTACTGTTGGGTGCACACTCATACAATTCTCATCCAGTCCGACCTCTGATCATCCAGTTGGTCAGATATTGGAAAGTGAGTACCCTTACACAACCACTTGTTACATCCAGTTCTGGTCCTCTGGGATGTAACCTTACCGCCAATCACTGACCAATTTTACTGCATTGTCCCATTCTTCTACCAAATCTGATGCGCCATCGCCTTGGAGGGTGGTCTGACAAAGATTGGAAGAGTGTGTACAGTGACAGGATCCTTTCAGCAGATGGAGGTCAGAGGTCTACTTTAAAATTGGAAACATGTGTGTGATATATTGGGCATTGACATTGGACATCTGCAATTAGAATATAACAATTAGAAAGCCATGTAACAAAGCAATGAGAAAGGCGAGTCAGATGCTTGGTTGTATTGGGAGAGGAATTAGTAGCAGGAGGAGAGAAGCAGTGATGTCACTTCATAGGTCATTGGTGCGGCCTCACCAGGAATACTGTGCTCAGTTCTGGAGCCATTTCTTCAGAAGGACATAAATACATTAGAGACTGTGCAAAGAAGAGCAACTACAATGATACATGTCCTGTGTCACACACCATACAGAGAGACTAGAGGAAGTAACGTATAGCTTGGAGCAGAGAAGAGCAACTACAATGATGCATGGCCTGTGTCACACACCATACAGAGAGATACTAGAGGAAGTAACATGTGTAGCTTGGAGCAGAGAAGAGCAAGTACAATGGTGCATGGCTTGTGTCACACACCATACAGAGACTAGAGGAAGTAACATGTATAGCTTGGAGCAGAGAAGAGCAACTATAATGGTGCATGTCCTGTGTCACACACCATACAGAGAGATACTAGAGGAAGTAACGTGTAGCTTGGAGCAGAGAAGAACAACTACAATGATGCATGACCTGTGTTACACAGCACATGTATAGCTTGGAGCAGAGACAGGACGGGGGATATAATAGCAGCTTTTACATATATCAGAGGCTGTAACCAGGTACAGGAGGGGAACATTAGTCAAAGTAAGAGATGTATTAGAACACAATGACCTGTGGATAAGGGAGGAATGTAGTTTCAGGGGAAATTTGCAGAATAATGACTTCACTGAAAGGAGAGTTTATAAGTGTTTTAATCTCCCATCTGAGGTACTAGAGGCAAACACAGTAGAACAAGCATACTTATACAAGGATAACCTAAATCATAAACTAAACTGAGGGGGCAAAAATGACAACAATTGGGCAGACTGGACAGGCAAGGTTCTCTTATCTAAAACTCCTGGATGTCTTTAAATGAGTTTGAGAAGTTGCTCCCAAGATTTCCCAGCCTGGTTTTGTTCACTTGTCATTGGTTGGAAGACAGTTCTTTTTTTTCGACTGGACCTTTTTGTATGGATCAGCTGCTGGTTATCTGAATCAGGACGATGTCCTCGGCAGTGATCTGAACCTCATTACACAGCCTCAGATGGCAGCTAATTGTGTTTACACATGAAGAGGGAGGTCCCCTGATGAAGGCAATAGCACCATTATAGTTCCTAATATAGAAGCTCTTTGTTAGGGAAATTGTACCGTACATATTTTAGCAGCCTCATTTAAGTTAAACTGCAATGGAGCCAGTTTAATGACATGTAATGAATTCTAGAGGAGTGTATTAGCAGGATACGGCCATGTGTGGGATAATCGTATATATTTTGTAGGAGCAGAGTATGTTATTTTGCGGGAGATCTGTAGCACTAGTTCTATTAAAATTTGCTGAAGTGTTGAAGTGTTCTATAAAAAGTTGAATTGCTACAAATTTCACCAGTGACCGTTTCATGTTAGGTATTATAATAGTGTGTAATAAAGGGCTTGTTAACCCATTAATCATGGCAGCATGCCACACAAACTCAGATAAGAGCCACTTGGCCCATACAGTCCAATATATTATTTTAACTATTCTGTCCTTAGACAACATTGCACCCTCCATTTAGTTTAACATGTAGGATGCCCTTATTTTTATCCCAGGCACGTTCAAATAGTTTTACTGCGTTAGGGTCGTATTCAGAGAACCGTGTTCACGGCGAGTTCCGTGCGTATTTTTAGGTACGTTTCAACTGTGCGTGCGTAGTAACTTTTTGTATGTACTTCACGTAGACTAGACGCATGGAAGTGCCTCACTGACGGACTTGTGAATCGCATGTGGGTACATACGTATGGATATGCGATGCAAAAATACGCACGTGAAAATTTAAATAAAAATGGGCGGGTGAAAGCATTTAAATGAAGAAAAGTGGGCGCTACTATCATGAATTGCACATACGGAGCACACGCACGCACGGAACTGCACACGGAAAGATACCAATGGTCTATGGAGGCGGAAGTCACCGACCGCACGGTCGAGAAAGGGGAGTGTGATGGGTGTGAGGGGGTTTGGCCTGCACCGGCCGTGCGTATAATTGCGGTCCGATCTGAAAACGGATCTCTGAATACGCCCCTTAGTCTCTGCCACCTCAGATTGGGAGGTTATTCCACCGATCACCCTTTCAGTGAAGTCATTTTTCCGCACATTGCTTCTGGACCTCCACCCTCCAATGTATACGCTTGTCCTTGTGTTCTAATATATCTGTTCCTGTGCATAATGCCCCCTCCTGTGCCTGGTTACACCCCTTGATATATGTGAAAGCTGCTGTCATATCCCCATATCATATCCCTTCTGTGCTCCAAACTATACATTACTCCCCCTAGTCTTTCTTTTCTGCTCGTGGGTCCATGGTCAGAGAGAGGTCTTCACTGGCTCATTATAGCACCATAGAGCAGGACAACCGTGGAGTTCTGTGTTTCCTAAGAGCTGACACTCCAGCCACATGGTTCCTTCTCTGCCACCACACAGTCCTTTATTAATCACTGTAAGTGGCGTCCAAGATGTGATAACACGTCAACTGAGATTATACCCTTTCTGGAAGACTCCTGAAATTCGGGCATTAATCCTGGTAGAGCCGGTAAATCTTCTGCATCTGGGTTTGAGGTTAAGTGACTTAATGCAAATCATTGCCTCAAGGCCCAAGGGTGGGGTTGATGACTTTAAGTCCCACCCCATCCTTAATAGCTCTATAGGGCAGCTTTGATTAGACAGGGGGTGGGGTTTCAGGCATTATTTGCATAAATCATGCATACATAAAGCACCCATGTTGCCGTCTCTTGTTTCTCCCGGAAGGGACACTGTGCATTATGCTCTGACTTACTTGACCTTCTTACCAGATCATGGGCACAGACTCTATATTCTTTCCTTATTATGTTCCTTGTTGTCAGTCTTGGCTTTTCCTGGCTCCTGTCTGTGTATGTACATTACATGCACGCTGCCTCTTCTATATTTTCTCATTTTCTGCTTTGTCGGCTGAGTCTCATGGGATCAGAGCCTGGGCTAATGCTGCAGAACGGACTCTGTCCTTCCAGCAGGAGGCTGGATTCACTGAGCAGCCTTCTGTCTCCTCACAGTCACCGCTACACAATATGCATGAGGACTCCGATCCCGGGTTATGGCAGGATCCCGCTCCACTGACCTCGTACACAGAGAACCATCGCACTCTGCTCATTGCTCTTTACCTGAAGAAGCCGGGTTATATATTATAGGTTATAGCACATTAGAATGGCTGGGTCTGCCTCACTGTTTATGGAGTCAGCTATATGGACACTGACTGTGAAGGACAGTTGATATGTTGTTTACCTCCTGTGATTATTGTTCTGCAGGGGGGGGACAAGTTCTAATTCCTCATTAAATATATCATTACTGACATTCTGGGCTTTGCCATTTGGTATTTTTAACCCGGTGACTGGACGTTTTAGTCAGAGAGAATTAATAAGCGGTTGCTGGCTGCAGTCAGCAGGACATGTGCAGTAATCAGGTAGACCGATATAAAACACATCACCATGGTATTACTCGCACAAAAATACTAAACTGATTTTACATACTATTTTGTAGTTCAGGTATGCCCTGATTACTGGATGTGCATCCTGAGGAACACTGAATCGTTGACATATTTGTGACTAGCTCTTTTCTTTAACTGTTCACAGTAAAATCTAAGTCCAGCCCCATATTACATAGTGATCTTATATCTTGGCCTAGTAGAGGGGGTGTGTCTTGAACCACCCAGTGGGCGTGTCTGTGAAAGTGGGTGTGTCTTGCAGCGGGTCTAGTGTCTTCCCCTATTATCAACCATCTATATGTCTGCCTCTTAATATTAGGCCTGCCATCCATATGTCTGGCCCTTATTATTTGTCCAGTCTCCATGAACTTTCTTACCTTGCTTTCAATTCTTCTTTCTTCCACTGTGCTCCCACAGCTCAGCTACTCGTTGACGTCTCGGGCAGTGTCTGGTCTGTTCTACGTGCTTTGAAGAGCCCTGACGCATGCGCATGCAGCAGAGCTTTAAAAAAAAGAACGAGAATCTGATCAAGCAGCGGGACAAGCTGGGAGGCGGACGGGACTGTCCCGCTTTAAATCGGGACAGTTGGGAGCTATGCATAGGCACTGTCTCAGACCCATTAACAGCTAGGTGGGGTGCGAGTTTGGATTGGAGGAAGGGGGCATGGTGCTGGGCGACTGATAGAGCGTGCAGGTGTAAAAGGATTCCATAAGAGGGACCCTGCATGTTTTATAGATAGATAATTGTAGGCTGTAACCTGTCGCAATCAAGTAGCCATGGTAACACCTTCCAAGACTACAGCCACACATGAGGCCACTCTCCAACAGTCCGGCATAAATGTCAAGCATTGGAAGAAGCTTAGCACTTCTCACATGTCCACAGAATATGCTAATAGCATAATAATACATCTGTGTTCACAGCTCTGCAGACTGTAAGGTGTTTGCCAGTTACAGTTACAAAATGAAAAAAAAATCTCCTTAGAGGTGACCTAATTAATATCTGCAAGAAGAGAATGCAATTCATGTATGCTAGAATTTTTATTACTATTATTATTATTATTATTATACCAGTTTAAAGCTTGTTAATGAAGTGTGATTCCCAATGATTGAGGCTCCCTCCTCAGTGTGTGGGACAGAGCTGATTTATGGCTGTGAAAAGGTTCTTACATTATTCATATAAGCAACACTCAGGTATAATTATATCACCTTCACATTTCTATCTTTATTACACTCTTTTAACTTTTTATACCTTTGTCATACATACCCACCCTAAGGCTGAGTTTGGATTATTTTTAATTAAATATCATTTAATGTACATGCACTAAAATATGCTTTGGCCCAGATAGCCAGATGGGGAGCTTCAGTGGTGCGATGATGATGGCTGTGGGCCCTTGTATGCCGTTGCACCAATGGTAATTCTGCCCCTGGACACAGGTCTGATCATGTGACGAATGCTTGTTTGATTTACCCAATTAGCTGACCACCTGAGTGGATTAAACCCTGCGGAGGCCCCTAGGCAGTCGAAATCTTGGGGCTCCCCGTGCGCACCCTAGTGGACTAACACTATGCACAGTGGCTCAGTGAATATCACGTGTGCCTGACAGTGAGTTTGGGTGTTCTCCCCGTGTCTGCATGGGTATCCTCCGAGTGCTCTGGTTTCCTCCCACATGCTAAAAAAGTGACAAAATAGTTCTCTGTGTAATAACTTGAGGGTGATGTGTTCGGGGGAAGTTTGAGGAAGGGTTGCTTCACAGTAAATGTGGTGGGTGGGTGTAAAGGGCAGAATAGATGTGCCAATTGGTTCTTATCTGCCGTCAATTCTATAACGCTATGAACACTTAACTAAGTAGTGTGCATTGGCCGCTAGATGAAGATGACAATTACTCCTGTACATCACATGTACAGTATGTAGGCTGCAGTTACACCAAAAATTTTTGCAAACTGACAGCTGACACAAGATGAGCTTTTAAGAGACAAACTGTAATGGGATCTGATGTCTATGGTTTATGTACTGTAAGTTTTTTATTGGGACATTACATTAACACAGTATTTTATCTATAGTCTCTTTAATGGAAAGGTCCCATATGACGGTGCCTGCTCTGCCTATTTGGTAATCTGGCACTGAATGTGTAGCCAGCCACACACCATGCAATCTCCCCAGTAACATAGTGGACTTACACTGCCCAATAACTGACCGCAATTTTGCCTAAATTTGGCCCAATAGCAACAGGAGCATTTTACATCATCTTGGTCAACAAATTGGCCCCACACTATACAATGACACAATATGGTGGTTGCTGCAATCCATTGATAGGTTAATGAGCAAGTGCATGAAATGCTGGGGAAATCTACACAGAAACAAAACCAAAAATGCCTCCTTATCGCTGCCATTAACCAGTAACATCCAGAAATATACGCACTGATTAATCAAACTGTACAGTGACTGGCTCAAGCATTGCATAGTGTGTGGTCAGCTTAAGGCCAGGATAGCCGCAGTTATCTCTGGAGACAGTGGGGTCACCGCTGCACCTGCCACATGGGGATTCGGCTCTTGCTGCCTTTGGGCTACCTCTACCGTCTCCCGTCGCTACTGCATAACTTATGGACTTGTAAAACACAAGTTTTCCGGGACTGACCTCGCTGCTTCTTTTTTGGCGCAAACGACCAATTGAATTATGCAAATTTGCATGATGGAAAATGGAGCAAATTGTATCTATTTGTCATTAGTGTCATTCCATGCACCGTGATAAATTACTGCTCATTAACCGGCTGACCCATGCTCTTATTTCTCCACCACCACCTGCATTTATGTGTGTGAGGTATCCTTGGTGGGTTACTGGGAGGGGCTTTGTTAATAACACATCAGTGATCAGTGACCATGCTGTGAACAATGAGGACGTGTGTTGGCATTTCTAGATTGTTATTTGTTCAGCCCTTATGAACATGGTAAACACCGCTCTTAAAATCCGTATAGCAGCGGAACAGGTGCGTTCTCTCAGGAGACGTCATTGCTGCATTGTGGCATCAGCAAGGATTTAGCGGGGAGTGGGATTAGACCCTGAACTATCGGACAGAGGGGTGTGTTACGGGAAATATGTGTCTCTGCCATGCAGCACACAGGTAGGTTTAGAATAAGTGATGAGATGTAAGACGTTCACAAGATCCACTGAGGAAGAGCAGAAGTGATTAGTAAATGATACTAATGGAGGCCCTGATTCAGAGATTGAAAATAAGAACTTAAAGTTACACCTGGGCTAAACCATGTTGATTTCAGGGGAGTAAAATTTCATTTGTTGCAACAGTATTATAGTTAAAAGGTGATGTTTCCCAGCTCAAGTCTAATTAGCAGTTTAAAAGTGAAGCTGATCAGGTATCTGTGTGCAATAAGTAAAAGCAAAGCATTCTCCCTGCATGCATAGAATAAAATTACCTTGACTCCCCCTGAAATCAACATGGTTTTGCCCAGGTGTAACTTTAAGTTCTTATTCAGCCTCTGAATCAGGCCCGGAATCATTGCTGAATATCACAACGAGCTCTACACCGTCCAGGGGAAGCACTTATCAGTCTGTTACAACATAATTACCCACATTCCTAATAACACAGATTAATAAATCTGTGGACCGAGCGGATCCTATTAGTCCTATAGGGGTAGATGCAGAACAATGTACGCTAGCCGGAGATGTAAAAACACTATTTTGTCTGTACTGTGCATGCACGCGGCAGTTGTTACGACACGTAACTCTGAACGTACGTACCTGCCTCGTATCAACAGCGTAACTACAAACACAGGGGTGTGACAGCCATACCACAAACGGAATTACGCTTCAGAGGCGGGGTGAGGCATTTAAATCATACAGTATGGGCGTGCTTAGTCGCGTAAGTACGTGCAGACATTACGGCCGTCAGGAGTTACGCTTGGAAAAGATAGGGTAGGGTTTGGAAAGCGTAACACGGCAAAAGTACGTCGATGCGAGGGGAGTGCCGAGGGGAATAGTAAGAACGCTACGCGATAAAGCGTAATGGAAACGTGGCTCTGGATCTGGCCCATAGTGATTTCAGTAAATTCGTTTGTCATCTTAGAGCTCACAACTAGTAACTGCACAAAAAGGTACAATCGTAATCATGGGCCTGACCCAGACTTAATAACGACCCTGGCTGCGGAAACGCCCTGCGCATAACTCTGATCGTGCCTAATTTGGTCGTGACTCCGTAGGATAGGGCGTGACGTCCCTACGCAAGCCGATGATAGGCATTATGGGAGTGGGAAGGCATGTAAAATTGTACAGTGTGCGCTGGATTAGGCACTTAGGTGCGACAAGACGTTACGTATGACCAGAGATACACCAGGAAAAGTTCACTTTTTTCTCCCGTGCGGACTTTTAGACCTACGCGCGTATGGAACGTGCACAGGCCTGGATTAGGTCCTGTGTTTTTATTATTTGTTTTCTATTTAGTTTGGCATATACAGGGAATACCTGGTGATTTCACTTGTTGCACACAAATATTGAACATCTTTATTTTTCAACTCTATTTAGAGTTGAGCTGCCAATCCTCTCCTCTCCAATCTAATTCTGTTTGCATGCTTTACATTTGCTTCCCCTACAGTGGGTTTTGCCCAGGTGAAGTGGAGCTCATTTATTTTGCTTTTACACCCAACTCTGGATCAGCCCAATTACCTTTCACTCATACTCCTGGGGGTTTAGTTAAGATATTTAATTAAAACGATGAAAAGACATAGGTGGCTTTCTGGATCAGGCTGGAAATCCCAAGATAAGAGTTAGGCTTCTTCTTCCTTCTCATTGACACCCCTCTGAAATGTCCCTTGTGCATGTGCACAGTCCCGATCCTGTGTACTCAGTGTGTGGATGATGGGAACGGTGACTAAACAGAAGGACACACCGGGAAGGGGCTGTGCATGGCAGACTCTGAGATCAGGTGAAACAGCCAGGTAATCAGTTATGTTTCATGCCAGACACAGTGTTATCGGTGTAGGTGGAATTTACAATTAATTTTGCATTTGACGATAGCTGCTGTAGTCCAGTAGACAGATGGGAGATCACCAGGCTTACACAAGGAGACGAGTCTGATCATCTAATAAATGTCACCTTCCCAGCGATTTAGAGAGCCGGAGGGGGGTCTCTGTCATGGAAATTGTGTGTTGTGTTTGTCAGTAGATGCAGAGATTCTGGGACACCCCCTTCCTGCCTCTGTCAGTCACCGCAGCGTTTAACATCTTCAGCTACAAGAGATGCATTTCTATTAGGAGGTAAAGACGGTAATGAGATGTACAGCTATAGATACCATCTTGTACAAATGTTGTGTTTATTCCGTCCACACTTATGTAACGCACCATTTTATTCCGTGATATAAGACCACCGTAGTTTCTGTCATAAACACATAGAGGAGCTGGGGGCTACAGGTAATAGCTCAGAGGGCCACATATTACCCATTACTGGGTAATTACCCTAAAGCAAATGATTTATGGAAACATTGGTATGGCTGCAATTAGTTCATGTATATACATTCCTGTACAGTGATGAAAGGCGTGTCACTGTAATAGGCAAGGATACGTGACTTGGTTCTCGACCTGTCGTGAAGGAGCTAGGACTATGGTTCCCCATGTTTGGGAGCTCTGAACATATACTAATGGCTATGGTCTTTATCTACTACTCCAGGGTGCACAGACTGCTACAGAGGCCTTTCCGGCCCTAATAGGCTGCAGTCATGAGTAGGGGGCAGGTGGAAATAGGTGAATAGAGTGTTCCATAGATAGGGGCCCATAGTGGTGCCTGGGAGGAGGTGAGAGGGGCTGTAGAATGGATATGGGTGGTCTCCATGGAGATGAGCACTTAGAACAGGTCTGGTCAATTTGTGGTGCTCCAGGTGTTGTGAAACTACAAATCCAAGAATTATTTGCCCGGCAACAGCTCTACCTATGCAGTTACAGTTTGCTGGCACTTTCACAACACTTGGAGAGCCACAAGTTGGCCAGGCCTGGTGACAAAAATTGTCTTAATCCATAGATGAACATGACATTACTCTGGGATTTCCAATGCGACGTAATAAACCCTGATGTAGAATCCTAAGTGACGTATATACCCAGACACAGCCTGACCCTATACACCCACACAGGGCCTATACAATGCCTATATTCTCTTGTATTCTGCAGGTTGTACAAT
The DNA here is from genome assembly GCA_011038615.1 of Limnodynastes dumerilii. Lineage (NCBI taxonomy): Eukaryota > Metazoa > Chordata > Amphibia > Anura > Limnodynastidae > Limnodynastes > Limnodynastes dumerilii. The sequence continues at coordinate 188,457 of WWET01002130.1, forward strand.
GATAACGTGTCCCGTCCTCAGATAATTACAACTTCCCCAGCACTGCAGAGTAGATTGTTAGCTGAGTCGGGCAGAGCAATGCTGTGTATAGAATCACACTGAGTGGTGTATTATTACTGTACATAAATATGCATTATCCTCGAGATGTTTAGAAGGGACACACAAGTGATTGGTAAAGACGTTTTTACATGCCATAGACGCGGCAGAGCTACGGCACTTATTTATACAGCGTGAGGGCGATGCACGGCGCCTGGAGAGTCTGCAGGTCTTGTATCTTGTCCAAGAAAATAATGTCTAGCTGAAGGTCATGAGGGGATGGAGGATAGTCTACAATATAGCGGAGCTGTCCCCGTGTCTCTACTGTGCTGATGGAATATTTATCAGGATGCCAGTTATTCAATCATGTGCTGCCACTCAGTGTGCCAGTGTCAGGCTCTGAAAATCAGAGCAGCGTGGCTGAGTCTGTGTAAATGCAAGGGGTAATAGTGCCAATGTCTGACTAGTGTGGCCCAGCGCTTGTGCATCTATCCCGATGCTTTTGCTTGAGGACATGATTGGACAGGACTTGGAAGACCATGTGAATGGGCACATTGTAGAGATAATGAGCATCCGGTTATAACAGGGACCAGGGCACGTGAACTGCCCCTGAAAAGGTGACAACAGGAGACAGGCAATAATGGTGACGTGACTGGATGAAGCTACTGGATTCCCTTGGAGCTAGGCCACATGGAGTGCAGCAGGTAGACCTGTAGATGAATAGCTCGTGATGTAATGCAAGATGGCACTGCTTCATTTCCAGTCCTCCTTCCCGAACCACACGGCTGCAAAGACCAGGCCGTTCTTGCACGTACCACCCAGATATATCCCAGCAAATTAATAGAGGATAAGGACGCCATCCACCACAGCCCACAGAGTGCAGCTCGCTGGATTAAGGGGCTGCAGTGTGGCTCAGGGATTTCTCTTCTCATTAAGTTATTTAATACATATGCATTAGGCAGTGACTGACTGTCCCTGAGATGGGGGAAATGAGCTTAGAGCCAGCGACCTATCTCTTTCTATCTCTTATCTCCAGCATCTTTCTGCTTAACCCATTCTGCTGCTTCTGTCCTCACAGACTCAGATCATATCCCAGAGCAGCTTATGCTATGATTCCATTGTCTTACACGATTAAATTGTGTGGACCAATGAAGAGTAAGAAACACAGCATCAGCGTATACACCCCCTGTATACTACATCCACATCATCGCCTCATGTGTATGGACACTAATATCGTTTCCATGTGAGGCAGAGAATGGAGGTTGGCCGGTAAGGTCAGACTCATTGTCATTCTTTCAGTGTTCTCCCCAGAAAATGTTGCCAGCTGGATGGTATTAAGAAGCCAGGGGTAGTGTAATAGTTTGCTGTAATAATACTGGACCTCATCCAAACATCCGTTCCCAATGCGGAGCTCCTTGCTAGCGCATCAGTACTGGGGGCTAAGCTTCTCAGGCCTCAGGGGCTCCCTGTCACATTACTTTATTTTGTTCTGCTGGTCGCGATGTACTGGTGGATGAACGGAGACACGACCAGTGCTCGGGTGTTCTATGGTTCCCTGCAAACTATAAATTTGTTGTTTAACGTTTAACACCAGTGACCGTCCTGCATTACAGTCTTGATACAGAACAGAACACTATTTTGTAACCAAAATTAAAGAAAGCAAATCCTAGACACTACTATACAATACAGACAGCGTCTTAGTCTCTGCAATAAAATTCCCATTGCATCCTATTTACTGCAGTACAAAACAGACTTCGGGCCAAATCTTATGCAGCCGTAGGGGGAGTGCACACCCCCTGCACTCCCCACTGTCGATAGTAAATCTGGACACTCACGTGTCAAAATACCTTTTACGACTGGTTGTATCGGGGCTTCTCCGCCCGCCCATCATAAATGAAGGGTTAGCCCCTTCTGCATAAGTACTGACGTACATAACTTAGTTACGTATGTTAGTACTTACGCTGTCGGAACATCTGGCGCGTGCATGCTCAGATAATTCGACACAGGACACTTACGCAACTGACTTGTACTTAGTTTAGGATCCGGCCCTTCATCCTTGTCACCACTACACAATACAGACAATACACACTGTCCTCTTATGACAACCATGCAATGCACACTGCAGCATAGAGACAATACAAACTATATCTTAGTGATGACCATACCATACAGAAATGACCCTAGTGTCTACTATATCGTGCAGACTGCATCCTAGAGGCCACCATACAATACAGATTGCATCCTTGTGACCACTATAAAATTATGACAACATTTTTGCAACCACAATGCAGTAAAAAAAAAGTCCTCCCTGGTAGCGTCATAAAATGCAAAAAAACATATTTGTAACCATAATACAAAAGACACCTTTCCACTCACATGCCCTTGTGCATTCTGTTGTTCTTGTGTGTCTCCAGCCATCCAATCGCACAACCCTTGTGTTTCTTCAGCAATCAAATATTCCACCCACCTTGTGTGATCTCAGTCATCCAATCTCCACTTTTGTATGTCTCCAGCCTTCCAATCTCCCCTCTTGTGTGTTTCCAGCCTTCCAATCTGCCCCTTGTGTATCTCCAGCCATCAAATCGCCTTTGTGCGTTTCCAATCATCCAATCCCCAACCACAATGCTAATGTGTGACTTTGGACATTGCTGGCTGTACAATGTTTATATGGTAATAACTGGTGCACTAGAAATGGCCAAACCCTACATAGACATGTGTCCACATAGTAATGACTGTGGGGGTCATTCATTTAACCTGCACATCTCACAATCTTCTGCATTGCCCAGAATGGTCATGGTATGTAGTCCAATGTATGTGACATAGGTGATACACATACATAGAAAGTCCTGCATTGGAAGACTCTTCCATACACTGCAATTTATGGGTCACTTCTCATGGCCTGTCCTGAGGCATCCGCTCCTCTCCCACACACCAGCCTGCTCTTTATTCCCGGCACATGTGCTGTTTTCACCTTTTGCTTATCTCTTATTAGATTTGCACCCTGGGAGCATAGGAAGGCGCATTAAGCGTGTCTTCAGTGCTGCCCTGGGGAGCCGCAAGATGGATAGATGTGCCAGCTATTGTCTTCTCAATGGATTTGCTATTTTATTCCCTTTAAACATTTTCCATTTGAAATGAACTGAGCATTTTATCTCCAAATACATCTCGCTGCCTGTAATATCAGTATATCAAATCAGCAGCGGATCCGTCGTCTGTCTCCATATAGCCTCAATTTTCTCTCTCGCTTATCCCAGTCTCTGGCAGCCTGTCCTTCCTCTCCCTCAATATTGTTTTACTTTTACCCTTTACCAAAGATTTCTCCTAGATATTCACTTGTATTTCACTGCGACCTGTATTTGGCATTTATGTCCAATATATCAGCTATAGTACACACCAGGGGGCTGATCCAGCACTAATTATAGCGGCCGTATGCGTAAGAAGTGCATTTCTGCTGTTCTGCGCATGCGCCGGGCAGATGTTGCCCGGCGTAATTATGATTCAGGGATTACATAGTTACGAATAAAGGGGCGAGCAGCGCCGTAACCACGTTGTAGTTACTGGAAGGTAGGCGAGGGGAGGGGGGGATATTAGGCAGGGAGGGATGGGTTAGGCACTTATGACCCAGTGGCCGGCGTAATTACCCATTATTACGCTGGCTGAAGTTAAGGTAGCCTTCAGCCGGCCACAGGGGGAGTGTCGGTGGGAGTGCACTAGAGCTACGCTGGACGAAGACAGCGGCCCAGTGTAGCTCTGGATCTGGCCCCAGGTCTTTAATTTATTATTATTATTAAATAAATGATATAGCATTTTGCCACACACATACACACACACACACACACACACACACAGACCAGCGGTAATTGTCACCAGCCAAATAAACTATCGGCATGTTTTTGGAATGTGGTGGGAAACCATCTTAGACACAGGGAGAACATACAAACTCCACACAGAAAAGGCCTAGTCCAAGAATCGAACCCATGACCTCAGCACAGTGAAACTGATGTGCTAACAACTTGAGCCACCATGAAGTAAAATGCTTCACTGAATAACATAATCTGTACACTGTACAGTGTCCCAACTACGTTATAACAAGCAAACCTGCAGATAAAGCCGTCGCCTAACATTGTTCTGTATGAAGCAAGCACTATCCCTCTTATTTCTAAACTCTGTATCAGGTTCTAGGTGGCTAGTCCCAGGGTAGTGGCTGACACCATCATACACACTGACCTTTCGCCTCCCCCCAGTGTTTGCCTACATGGTGATTTACCCTGGAGCAACTTGGCGTCTTTTATTCCTATAAGTTCTTCACCCAGCACACAACTAATGATCTTCTAATTTTGCATTAATTAATACACCCCAGTAAATGCCACGGAGGAACGTGAAAGAATAGCAGACATCTCCGCCGAGGGAAGCACTCTTGGCAGAGTCGCGCGTCGGCTGTTATTTGACTTGATTGAATTTGCTTTTGTTGAAGAGATGCCTGTGTTACCTGAGAATGATCACACAGGGTTACAACGGGGCCTCCTCTTCTGGTGACTTTCTTGGTAATTGCACTGTACATCAAATCAGCTCCTGCTTTTCCAGCCGCTCTGGCACCGGCAGAAACATCTCCTCCATGCGTGGCTCTTACGGCGGACACTAGATTATTCCACACGTCAGACACTCGAGATATATGGAGCTGCTTTCTACGTGAGGGCTTGAATTTTGGTTTTTACAATGTAAATTGTTGCCAGCTCTTCAGTCTGCCCCTTGGAGTGTTGTTAGATAGCTGGAAATCAGATCTGAATGATATCTCCCCCTCCCCGCAGCTAATTTGCAACAAGCAGCTAATGATTAAATTAATAAGAAAATGATGCAATTAGCACAAGCCTGGAAATGTATTATAACTCTCCAGGAACCTGTAAGCTGCTCATATGAAGCTGGGTAGACCACTATGCAATCATACATGAGATGTAGGGGCTGATTCAGAGTTGCACTTCCACCTTTTTTTAGGTGCAAGTGTAGACCTGAGCAATACCAAGCTGAATTGCAAGGGGAGGCAGCTTTAAATTATAAAACCAGAAATAAAATTAGGAGGTGAAGTTTCTTAGCTCAACTCTATTTTATAGAATAAACATAAAACTATGCAGTATTTTAGTTCTATGTGTAAAAGTAATGTATTTTCCCTGCATGCAATTTTTTTTAATTAATTAACACCCCTTACTTTGAAAAATGGTTTAGCCGAGCTGTACACTTCCGCCTAAAAATAGGTGTAAGTGTAACTCTGAATCAGCCCCGTAATGGCTCTTACAATGTTACTGACGATTGCAAGTCATAATGAGCATCCAATTCACCTGTACAAACTTTACCAATCTACCAGCAGATCTGAGATCATCTTCTCTCCCAACCATCTGCTGAAACAATCGTGACTCTGTATATACTGTGCGCACTACACACATTTGTCGGACTATCAGTGATCGTGCTTATTAGGAAGTTCATAAAACCAACTCAACCTGTTTTACCACAACAAATCATGATTGCGGGAGCGTACGCTTTCTTGTAATATCCAATCCATCTGTCAGGACTCGTTTGATCAACCAGTTTTACAGTGTACATATGTGACTGGTCACATGATACTCTGCAGAGGTCACGCACTACCTTTAATCAAAGAAAGAGCCACCTATATGTATTGCCTCACCAGCAGTGTCTTACACAAGTATTAGATAGAAGCTAGAACACACCAATCAGACATCAACACAGATATAAAGCTAAGGGCCACATCAGGCTCTGTGGGCTCCTGTCACCTATCATTGCATCTGCTTCTAATTGATGTGAATAACAGTATAGGTTGGATGACACATTCACACAGTCTCTCACAGCCATATTCTAACAGGAGGGGGTCCGAGAGCCCTGCCTGTATTTTGTGAGTTTCTCAGTTGTTCTGGAAGAGTTGGCAAGGATGGCACCTGTCAATCAGGGGTCACATGGGCCCTGCTGTTCTGTGTCCCTATGTGTACCTATAGGTAATAGGTGGAGCAAAGGTAGTGCATCAAAGAGAATGCAAAAGACAGGCACGTCCTTCCCGACGGCCTTTTCGGTTTGCAACCATCATCAGGGGAAATGGAGAGCTGTAGCTGTTGCAAACCGAAACGGCCGTCGGGAAGGACGTGCCTGTCTTTTGCATTCTCTTTGATGCACTGCCTCTGCTCCACCTATTACCTATCGCCTCCATGATTGTATTGGACATTTGTTAGGACTGCAATATCATCTCCACCAGGTTTCATGGACACTTTTTTGCTTCTTCAGTGCCAAGTTTTCCCTAGTGATTTTTTCATGTACCTTTTGGCATGATGCTAGCACTTTGTGCCATTTGTCCAGTCAGTTTCTGCATTTATGAATGTGCAATAAGTATTGTATGTTTTTCATTTGAGCACTTTATTATGTGATTTAGGCGGATACTTATATAGGAGGGCTCAGAGTTGGTGTATTTTGTGATACAATTTTTTCATATATGTTTCCTGTTTTATATGCTGTGACCAATAAATTGACTTTTTTTGTCATGTGTTTAAGTTTAACGGAGTGCTGATTTTAGCCTTATGGCTTATTGCAGAATATTCATACTTTTTTGATCTGGCACCCAGATTAGTTGGTGAGTGCTGACTGGTCTGTCTTAGGACTTTTTTGTGTGTGTATGATGTGTTTAAACGGAGTGCTGATTTTAGCCTTATGGCTTATTGCAGAATATTCATACTTTTTTGATCTGGCACCCAGATTAGTTGGTGAGTGCTGACTGGTCTGTCTTAGGACTTTTTTGTTTTGT
>WWET01002130.1:202800-220941 GCA_011038615.1 Limnodynastes dumerilii
ATATAAAAACAACAACAATACACTGTTATTCTCCTAGTGACAAGTACACTTCATAACAGGACAGCATGGTGGCTTAAGTGGTAAACACTTCTGCATCACCATGTCAAGGTTATGAGTTTGATTCCTGGATAAGGCCGTATCGGTGTAGAGTTTGCCTGTTCTCCCTGTGTCTATGTGGGTTTCCTCCCACACTGGAAAACACGCTGGTAGTTTAATTGGCTGCTGACTCAAAATTAACACTAGTCTGTGTCTCTGTGTGTAACTAATGTGCCAGCCTGATCAGCCATTGACAGGGAACCCATTGTGGCCGGCCCCTAAGCTGGTTGGGTGTTAGATCTATATACATAGCACTTAAGAGTGTGTAGACATTTCTTGCAGGTGCCCTAGCATAGTGGATATATTAATGCTTTGTCGCCACAAGTTACTCTTCATTCATATTGATAATAAAAATTCCTGCTTTCTGTATTCACATTTTACTGCTGCTATCCTGATCCAGCATCTGTCTGGTTTCAACTTTATTATGAAATCTTACCACTGTGAAGACGACTGGACATGAAATCACTGTTTACATGCCCGGCTCGTGTCTACAAGAGGAAATCTCTTGGACCATGTAATGACTGGGCCATGTTGTGTGTGTGCCTGGTAAAATAATCTCTTATTGCTGTCCAGCATTTGCCCCTCTGGATTCCTGGTGCAGGGTGAGTTTTGTCCAGGAGGAGCAGTGACACTGGGCCATATCCAGAGCTACGACCGCTAGCGTATTTGCACTCTCCGTAGTAGTAAAAACGCTGTTTTGCATGTTCTGCGCAAGCGTACGGCAGATGTTACGACCTGAACTCTGAACGTACTTACGAGCATACGATCAACAGCGTAATTATGGACGCAGGGGCGTGCCAGACATACGACACCCGTAATTACACTTTGGAGGCGGGGTGCGGCATTTAAATCATACGGTATGGGCCTGCTTAGGCAGTTACGTACATGCAATTATTACAGCCGACAGCAGTTACGCTTGGAAAAGTTAAGGTAGGGTTTGGTAAGCGTAAAATGCCAAAAATACATACGGCCGAGGGGAGTGCCTAGTATTTATGGACGCGTAAATACGCTACACGTTGAAACGTAAATGGAACGTAGGTCTGGATCCGGCCCAGTGTCAGTAAGTAGTAAAACCCCCTGTGATGCTGGGTGGGAAGGGCATTGAATGATTGGGGTGGGGATCATTAGTCTGAGAACATGGAGATGGGTGAATTTGGCGTCGTCTGCAGGTATTTTTTCTGTGCGTTGGACAGGCTTATTAACTTGGCCAGAAAATTAATTAGACTAATTAAAGAAATTCATTGGTGGTGTGTTGAGGCTGTAGGGAGAGAAATGGGTTTATCAACTACAATTTCTGTCATCGTCGGCCAGCAGTAAAATACATGACTTCCCTAGAGATCAGTTATCTGACGCAATGAATACATCTCACATACGTTACAAATACAACCTCTCCAAGCTCCCATCACGTAGGGGCTGATCCAGAGTTGCGCATTTGTTTTCTTTCGATGAAAAGCACAGAGAAATGTTGCACTGCACATGCTCAGAACAGACTGGAAACAGGAGCGAGCTCAGAAAGTATGACGCAGTGCTCTCCTTGCGCCTGTCTGCGCTCCTGTGTGCTTTTGCGCTCGTGGAATGTTCCATGATATTAAAATGAGAAAAGGGGCATTTAAATCATTTAAATAGGTGCAGTAGCCGTATGCGTTACCTGTGCTTCCGTGATAACCTTGCACCATGTCAGGGGATGTTGAAAGTCAAAGGAGCAGGTCATTTTCAATGGGGAAATGGCCCTGTAAGTAACAAAAGCATTGATGTACACATGGTAAATTAATTAACTGTTTACAAGACATCTCTATATATAAGTCCAAAGAAACACCGGCACTCCAATAGAACTAAATGTAGCTTGCTCCTGGTGCACTCAACAAAATTGTACAGTTCCAAAGAAAAGAAGGCACTCAGAGAGTCTGTATCATGCAAATAAAGTGGCTAATTTAATAGCACAAATATCATCAAATTTGTTATAATAATGTCCAACGTTTCAATTGCATTCAAACAATTTTCCTCAGGGCAAATAAAGTCATATATATATATACAGCAGAATGCTCAGGCATTGCTGTAAATAATGTAGAAAGACTTTCAATGGATGTTTTATGACTGAAAATGGTTAAACTTAAAAAAACCCATTCAAAACATAGCAAAGTGATAGAGGCAGCGGCAGTATAACCCGCAGCCTCTGCATATATTATTCCTTCTTTGCTGCCCCTTTCCACTACGTCCTATCCAGAGTTGCGTGTTTTGCTGGAAGCTGGAACTCTGGATGTGACACACAACAATTGTGCAAACACTCTGGCTCTGGATAGTGTTCAGTTTATGCTCATACAGTACACAGTATATGTTATGCATGCCTGGGATGTCACATGTATGTTATTGCATTATGTTATACTGTGTATAAAATTGTATAATGCTACTTTGAGATATCATATATATACTGCTTGTTTATTGCATGCTGTATTTCACTATATCACATATAGCTCTGTATTGTCACTGATAGAGCAGTGTGGTTTACTCTTGACTCCAGTGTAGCTCTGTACTGTGCTGTCACTTATAATGCAGAACAGTCTATAGTGCCCTCACATACATGTATGGTTCTATACTCTTCTTACACCTATAGATTATTGCAGTATACTATATCTTCACATATAGCTCCATACTGCATTAAAACCTATAGATTGTTTTAGTATTGTGTGCCTTCACATTAAGCCTGTAAGGACTATGGCCAATCTACCATTGCACCTGTGGAGTAGTATGGTATATGCTGGCCTTAGCATGTAGCGTCATACTGTGCCTTCACCTATAGAGAAGTGTATTATAGCATTACCTGAAGCTATAGCTCTCTACAGTGCAGTCCCCTGTATATAGTTTTATAGTATATTATGATGATGATGAGATATCCTGTATACAGTTATATAGTATATGATGATGAGATATCTTGTATACACTTCTATAGTATATGATGATGAGATCCTGTATACACTTCTATAGTATATGATAATGAGATATCCTGTATACTCTTCTATAGTATATGATGATGAGATATCCTGTATACACTTCTATAGTATATGATGATGAGATATCCTGTATACACTTCTATAGTATATGATGATGAGATATCCTGTATACACTTCTATAGTATATGATGATGAGATATCCTGTATACACTTCTATAGTATATGATGATGAGATATCCTGTATACACTTCTATAGTATATGATGATGAGATATCCTGTATACACTTCTATAGTATATGATGATGAGATATCCTGTATACACTTCTATAGTATATGATGATGAGATATCCTGTATACACTTCTATAGTATATGATGATGAGATATCCTGTATACACTTCTATAGTATATGATGATGAGATATCCTGTATACACTTCTATAGTATATGATGATGAGATATCCTGTATACACTTCTATAGTATATGATGATGAGATATCCTGTATACACTTCTATAGTATATGATGATGAGATATCCTGTATACACTTCTATAGTATATGATGATGAGATATCCTGTATACACTTCTATAGTATATGATGATGAGATATCCTGTATACACTTCTATAGTATATGATGATGAGATATCCTGTATACACTTCTATAGTATATGATGATGAGATATCCTGTATACACTTCTATAGTATATGATGATGAGATATCCTGTATACACTTCTATAGTATATGATGATGAGATATCCTGTATACACTTCTATAGTATATGATGATGAGATATCCTGTATACACTTCTATAGTATATGATGATGAGATATCCTGTATACACTTCTATAGTATATGATGATGAGATATCCTGTATACACTTCTATAGTATATGATGATGAGATATCCTGTATACACTTCTATAGTATATGATGATGAGATATCCTGTATACACTTCTATAGTATATGATGATGAGATATCCTGTATACACTTCTATAGTATATGATGATGAGATATCCTGTATACACTTCTATAGTATATGATGATGAGATATCCTGTATACACTTCTATAGTATATGATGATGAGATATCCTGTATACACTTCTATAGTATATGATGATGAGATATCCTGTATACACTTCTATAGTATATGATGATGAGATATCCTGTATACACTTCTATAGTATATGATGATGAGATATCCTGTATACACTTCTATAGTATATGATGATGAGATATCCTGTATACACTTCTATAGTATATGATGATGAGATATCCTGTATACACTTCTATAGTATATGATGATGAGATATCCTGTATACACTTCTATAGTATATGATGATGAGATATCCTGTATACACTTCTATAGTATATGATGATGAGATATCCTGTATACACTTCTATAGTATATGATGATGAGATATCCTGTATACACTTCTATAGTATATGATGATGAGATATCCTGTATACACTTCTATAGTATATGATGATGAGATATCCTGTATACACTTCTATAGTATATGATGATGAGATATCCTGTATACACTTCTATAGTATATGATGATGAGATATCCTGTATACACTTCTATAGTATATGATGATGAGATATCCTGTATACACTTCTATAGTATATGATGATGAGATATCCTGTATACACTTCTATAGTATATGATGATGAGATATCCTGTATACACTTCTATAGTATATGATGATGAGATATCCTGTATACACTTCTATAGTATATGATGATGAGATATCCTGTATACACTTCTATAGTATATGATGATGAGATATCCTGTATACACTTCTATAGTATATGATGATGAGATATCCTGTATACACTTCTATAGTATATGATGATGAGATATCCTGTATACACTTCTATAGTATATGATGATGAGATATCCTGTATACACTTCTATAGTATATGATGATGAGATATCCTGTATACACTTCTATAGTATATGATGATGAGATATCCTGTATACACTTCTATAGTATATGATGATGAGATATCCTGTATACACTTCTATAGTATATGATGATGAGATATCCTGTATACACTTCTATAGTATATGATGATGAGATATCCTGTATACACTTCTATAGTATATGATGATGAGATATCCTGTATACACTTCTATAGTATATGATGATGAGATATCCTGTATACACTTCTATAGTATATGATGATGAGATATCCTGTATACACTTCTATAGTATATGATGATGAGATATCCTGTATACACTTCTATAGTATATGATGATGAGATATCCTGTATACACTTCTATAGTATATGATGATGAGATATCCTGTATACACTTCTATAGTATATGATGATGAGATATCCTGTATACACTTCTATAGTATATGATGATGAGATATCCTGTATACACTTCTATAGTATATGATGATGAGATATCCTGTATACACTTCTATAGTATATGATGATGAGATATCCTGTATACACTTCTATAGTATATGATGATGAGATATCCTGTATACACTTCTATAGTATATGATGATGAGATATCCTGTATACACTTCTATAGTATATGATGATGAGATATCCTTACTCTTCTATAGTATATGATGAGATCCTGTATACTCTTCTATAGTATATGATGATGAGATCCTGTATACACTTCTATAGTATATGATGATGAGATATCCTGTATACACTTCTATAGTATATGATGATGAGATATCCTGTATACATTTCTATAGTATATGATGATGAGATCCGGTATACACTTCTATAGTATATGATGATGAGCTATCCTGTATACACTTCTATAGTATATGATGATAAAATCCGATATACACTTCTATAGTATATGATGATAAGATCCGATATACACTTCTATAGTATATGATGATGAGCTATCCTGTATACACTTCTATAATATGCATTACAGTATTACATTATACTATCAGATTGTAATTGCTGGTGGTTATGGACTCCCCCCATAGTAGAGCAGCATGTTTATTAGTGATAATCAGAGGGTTATTTATACATGATTTGCATACGGAGCATTTGATCTACATTTGATATATTAATAGGCTGTTACGCAGATTAATAACACCCCTCTTGCCGATGACATTTCACCCTACATCTTCTCCTCCTCATGTAATTGGCAGGCGTTCGTGGCTGGCTCTGGCGCTAGGAAGCGCCGCAGGAGTTGGATTACCGCTTCTCGCTCCTGTCTCTGCCGTTATTAATGAGGCAGGACTGTGACACCGGCTCTCGGGCTTTTCCTGTAACAGTGACATTTTGAAATATTTATGAAGTTGAGATATTTTAAACAGGCAATCATTTGACCTTTTATGGGGAAAACAAAGAATTATTTTCAGAATATATTTTGCCACAATAAATATGTATTTGGCAAATTCTGGGACATTGTGTCTCTGTGCTCATTGATCCAGGTCTGTTCTGCTGATCAGTTACTGGGTAGCTGGGAGAAGGCAGTGTGTGTAACACTATATATAGCTTACTGCTGGAAGGACTCATTACACCAGTCTCATACAGCTCTATATAGAGGTACATAAGAATGTGTCTGCAGAAATATAGGTAGATTATGGAGTAATGCAGCCAGAAGGCATCTTCTAATATCATCTTTAATTCATCAATGCAGTGGGAGTCCCCTCACTTTAAAGTAGAGACAGCCGAAAGTTGTTTTTTGTCTATTTCTATTTCGAATGGCAGCCATTTTAGGTTTTTTATTATGAATGGGTGAGTATGCGATTGGAATACTTGCCCATTCCTTTCCGGAAGTGCTGCCCGCTGGATCATTGGAGAGCTGAGTAACTTCTCCGAGGACTTTTAGGCTTAGAGGGAGTTAGGGTTAGGCTGCGGGGAAGGGTGTTTAGGGTTAGGCTGCAGGGAAGGGAGGGTTAGGCTAATAGAAGGGGTGGGTTAGGGTCAGGCTGCAGGGAAGGGAGAGTTAAGGTTAGAGTAATAGAAGAGGAGGGTTAGGGTAAGGATTAAGGAGAGGGTTGTGGTTTTGGAGTCTTATAATTACGTGCACAGTAGTGAGCACTGTTGACTGTCCTGGAACTCACCTGTGTGTTTGATTCTGGATTACCTCCAGGTGCTGCTTTTTCCTCTTACACATTAAACACTGAACACTGCTGAGGGCATAAGACTGAATTTTCCAGTGGGATATGGAAAGAGCTGAATGACGAATATAAAATGCAGGATGGTCCATAAGCCTTTTAGGGTATTTTCTTGTGACCCTTTGACTAAATTAAGTAATAGTTGTCATTAGGATGCTATCTTTATTGAGTAGTAGTCACTAGGATGCTTTCTCTATTTGATGGTGGTCACTAGGATTCTCTCTGTATTGGGTGGAAATCAATAGGATGATGCTCCAGTGGTAGTTACTAGCATAGTGTATTCTATGCAGGTTACTATTATGCTTTCTTTATTGCATTTTAAACATTAGGATGCTTGAACGTTTGGTGGTGGTCACTAGGATGCTGTCTATATTGGGTGTTGGTCACTAGGATGCTGTCTGTATTGGGTGTTGGTCACTAGGATGCTGCCTGTATTGGGTGTTGGTCACTAGGATGCTGTCTGTATTGGGTGTTGGTCACTAGGATGCTGTCTGTATTGGGTGTTGGTCACTAGGATGCTTTCTGTATTTTGTGCAGGTTACTATTTTGCTCTCTTTGTTGCATTTCGATCATTAGGATGCTCTCTGTATTAGTCTGGTCAGTAATAAACATGGTACCAGTATTGTATAGAGGTCATTATAAAGCTTTTTATTGTACAGTTGTCACTGTGATGCTGGTAAAACTTGAACCAGTAGAATTATTGATTGTAGCGCCCTGACATAACATTTTCTTGTATTGTCTCGACTGTCCACAATATATATATTTGCACTTGTCTTGTTTTGTTACAGGTTGGCCCTGCCTGTTGTTGCTCATAGCCCCATGCATCCACTTTCAGATAGAAATTTCCATGTGGAACATGGGGAGACATCAGTGACAGCGGGTAATGTAATGAAATCTTTGGGATTTTGGGTATTTTAAATTATGGTACAAAGCTGGTATTGAGAATATTTTGCCCTTTCTGTATCTTTGTGCTTGTGCAGAGGTAACTGTCCCCTCCAGTGTTGAACTGCCCTGACAAGGAAGTTTTCAGTGAGCGCTGTTGCCTGCAGACTTCACCCCTAGTTATTACAAGGGGGCAGAGCATTGGCTAAATCAGCACTATTCAAAGAGTGCAGGAATTGCAGGGTGTGCCAGGAGTTACAGGGTGCACCGTGTGGCTGCACTACTTTACAGGAAACCAGAGCAGACACAGTCCTTTCCCACCATGGGGTAGATCCAGAACTACGTGTGCCGTACGTTTATTCGCGGAGCGTATTTTCGTGCACGTAAGTTCGCTACACTCCCCTCGGCACACCCCTTGCACGGACGTATTTTGTCAAGATACGCTTCCCAAACCCTACCTAAACTTTTTCCAACGTAACCGCTGTCATACGCACACGTACATATGGGCAACACGAATTTACGCAGCTAAGCACGCCCATACTGTACACTTTAAATAACACCCCCCGCCTACTTCACGTATTTCACACGTATTTTCGATTAACGTAAATTTGGCACGCCCACGCGTAAGTATTTACGTGACTGGCACGCCCCCACACGTAAGTATTTATGTGACATATACGTGAATGGCCCATACGTTCACAATTACGCTATGTGAATGTGCGTATTTTCTATGGTGCGCATGCGCAGTGCGTTCTAAACAGCGATTTTACGTCTCCACGCGTAAATTCGCTTCGAAGCGTTGTTCTGGATCAGGCCCCATGTTTTTAGCAGAAGTGGACCAGACAATGTGTTTGTTTCACTGTACACAGCCCCAGCTCCCATCAACTGCTTAGGTCACACATTCACGTGCCATGGAGAAGTGAGAAGAAAAACTTAGAGAGAAGACAGCAAAGGTAAGTGAAGATAAAAAAGAGGTTATTAAGAACAGTTGGGGAATAAAGAGATTGAGGGGTTTGATAGATACAGGAACGAAAGGACAGCTGGATACATACAGGAAAGAAAAGGATGACTAGACACATACAGGGAAGAAAGGATGACTGGAGGTAAACAGTGGCAAAAAGGATAGCTGGCGACATACAGGGGCAGAAAGGATGGCTGGGGGTCTGGAGGGGCAGAAAGGATAACTGGGGACATACAGGGGCAGAAAGGAGGGGCAGGGTCTGGAGGGGCAGAAAGGATGAGTGGAAGCCTAGAGGGGCATAAAGGATGGCTAGAGACATACAGGGGCAGAAGGGATAGCTGGAGGCATACAGGGATTTAATATTTGTAGATATCTGTACTTCATGAGTTAATTTCTCAGAACTATTTTTCTTTTAGTCAATTATTTTAATTGAATGTAGCCCAGTTAAATATAGAAGTATTCCTGTGCTATGTATCACATGGGTACTTTGAGACAATTACACTTCATTTTATTCTTAGGTTCTTCTTGGTAATATAAATTGAATTGCTGTTTTTCCAGCCATATCTCAATGCAAGAAAATAGTTTTTGTATTTAGTATTCATCTTACTACTGAGTTTATTATGAAAAACAGGGATAAAAACAGTCTGATGCCCCTTTACTTAACAAACAACATTTACATCCGTGTAGACATCGCAAATGACAAAACAAAACTGATATTGTATGGCAGACACTAGGATGCCGTCTGTATTGTATAGAGGTAATTAGGATGCAGTCCGTATTGCATAGCGGTAATTAGGATGCAGTCTGTATTGTATGGTGGTAATTAGGAAGCAGTCTGTATTGTATGGTGGTAATTAGGATGCAGTCTGTATTGTATGGTGGTAATTAGGATGCAGTCTGTATTGTATGGTGCTAATTATGATAAAGTATATTGTATGGTGGCAATTAGGATGCAATCTGTATGTATAGTGGTAATTAGGATGCAGTCTCTATTGTCTGGTGATAATTAGGATGCAGCCTGTATTGAATGGTGGTAACTAGGATGCAGTCTGTATTGTATGCCGGTAATTAGGATGCAATCTGTATTGTATGGAGCTAATTAGTATCCACTGAAGCTTTAACTAGGATGTCGTTTCCATTGTTGACGTCATGGTGGTCACTAGTATGATCTCGGCATTGTGGGATACTTACTGGGCCACTATAACTATAAAGCAATAGTATAATACATGTTTGTCACGCTGAGCTGTTGAAGCAATCTGTGGGTGCAGCTGATACTTTACAGTATATCTGCAAGGTTCAGTGTTTCATTTGTCCTCTGGCTATGACTCTTTAGCCATACCCTTTGACTATGTGGTGGGCCCCTGTCACCATATTGCCCCGGTGGCCCTTTCATGACCCCGTCCGACACTGGCCCCCTCTGTGCATCTGCCAGGAGTGTGTGACACCCAGGATTGTGCACGCTCTCAGCCCTGACAGCAGATCACCTTGAACATTTATGACTGCTGCAAAGTACTTGCTCCTGGGTGAGAGGAGAGCGAGAAGGGAGCGTGGCTTTCCTACCAGAGCAGCCGCCTGTGGAGCTGTAAAACCTACTTTCCCCTCTGCATTTTATTGCTTTCTGATTAGAAAATATACTCAGTCATTTGGAGCCGGGAGTGTTCCAGCAGCCCAGCGCGCGTGCCCCTTCTGCTCACAGAGCGCTCTGCTCAGCCAACAGCTAATTGACAAAACACAGGTGATCAATGTTATATAGAAAGCAATTAAGAGCCGTGCCAGGCCGCTATGGGATGAGAGTGCTGAGACATCTGTAATGGCAAGAGGCGGCTTCCTGAAATCAAAGCCCGTGGCAGAAAGAGGGAGAACAGGGTCGGAGGCCAGAACCCTCCGCTGGGGCTCCTTGTGGTGCTAATTGGGTTCCCTGTTGTAAAATGAAACTGAGCCACGATGTGTAGACGGATCATTCTGATCTCTGTCTGATCCTCTGGACGAGATGTGCCCAGGTCTGTGTGCGAGGGCTCAGAGAGATCATCATGTTTGTTGCTGTAATAAAGGGACAGGAGACCATTATCATCCCGCATTCCAGGAGCGACTTACAGATGAGAGCAGTGTATATTACCCATAATGCGTTGCTGCTTTTAGCAGTGGTGGCAAAGCCTAGCATTGGGCAAAGCATACAGGCCCTTCTTCCTCTCGGTACATGCACAAATCAGTGAAGTGGGGACAGCCGAAAGTTGCTTCTTGTCTCTATTTCGAATAACAGCCATTATAGAATTTATTTATTTATGAACGGGTGATAATGTGATTCGCATACTCACCTATTCATTTTTATTTTAACTTTCTTTTATTAAAGCAGCAGGTATACAGTAAATATACATCAGTATACGATAGACAGGAGCTGCAATAAGATTTTTCAAACAAAGAAAAAATATTCAACTATGTAATATTACAACAGAATTATAGAACATCAAATATAAAAGGGGGCGGAGGGGGAGGGGGGGAGATCACCAAGTAATTGTACTAAACAGAGAGCAAAACATTGTAGATGCACGAGGTGGCAAGGTCATGAATAGTAGTAATAATAGAATAGCTATCATGGAGGTTGTAAGTTTAAGCTCAATTGGGGGTGGGAAGGAGATTGCAAGTTGAACCAAGGGGACCACACCTTGTAGTAGGCTTCTTCTGTGCCTCTCAGATAGGCAGTCATTCTCTCCATGCCTGCGACAAACCAAATGTATGAAATCAACGACCGAAGGGGATTATTCCCTATTCATTTTTTTTTTTTGGAGGACCGAAGGGGATTATTCCCTATTCATTTTTTTTTTGGAGGGGGGATTATTGTTAGGCTGTGGGGGGAGGGTTTAGGGTTAGGCTGAGGGGGGGGGGATTTAAGGTTAGGTTTAGGGTTAGGGAGTGGGTTTGGGATACTTACTTACCTTGTGTTCAGTGCTTCAGGGATTGGTGGCTCATCAAGGCATAAGCAATCGATATCCCAGCCAGTTCGGAACTGTCAAAATAGGGCCCACACTCCACTGCTCATGTGCTGACTGATGCCAAGGTTCTCTTGATGATTCTTCCAGGTAGTAGTGGTGAGGGCTGGCCCGGAACCGCTACTACTCCCCAACAGCATCATTCACAGAGCCATTGTACGCTAATATCTTGTAGCAGGCGGGTTGTGGCTTTGTATCTGAAGCTGGCAGGGGTCCACCCATACTATTTGTATGGGTCCCTTGTTTGTACAATTGGTGGTTGCTCAAGGGGAGATAAACAAGAGCCCAAACCACCATCTTGTCCAACCAGTCACATGGAAGCAGAACACTGTGTATACTAACTAACGAACATATGTCATTTCTCCACCAGAAGACAGCAGTGGGCGAATCATTTGCAAAGCTTCTTATTATTTGAGGAATACATATGGAAGATGTTTATGTTGTGTTTCCTTGAGGCTATAATTATTTACCGGTGATGTGACCCTTAGTGCGGTGGATTGGATCACTTCAGGCATACTGTCAGTGTTTTCTGTAGTGCACAGGAGAGATAATTTGCCTTTCCTAGTCAATTAGGCATTAGTTTATATCTTTGTCAGTCTGAAATGCCTGATTGCAGTGATGAGATGTAAATAATATGGACAGCAAATTCGTGCTAGGTTAGAGGGTTTCAATCGTGGCCTCCAGAAGAATTTATGTTTTAATTAAACTTTACATCATCAGGAGAGGAAAGCTATGAGAGAATGCAACATTTTAAAGGACCCAGGTGCTAGTGTCAGTAAATGATATAATATAACATGATCAGCTGATAGATTTACCTCTATTTATAAGACAGATATTCAATTCAATAGCAGATTCTACTCTATAAATAGAAATCCCTGCTGCTTTCATGAAGTCATCAAGGTCCCAGAAATATCAGTCTGGGAAAGAATTTATTCCATCGTTCAGTGTTACTCGGTAGCAAATGTTAATCAACCAGTCCATCATTCCATCATGGAAATACTGTGTCCTGGGTTCCAGCATGGAATCCTTCTCCATGGTCCCTGCATTCCATAATGAATGTCCTAGGAGGGGAAGTTATTCCATCATAATGTGATCAAGTGTTAAATTCCAGGTGTAGAGTGTTTTGCCATCACTCCATCATGCAGAGACAGTGGTCACCACAGAGGTCAGTGTACGCCAGCTGTGATTTCACACTGTGCATGCTCAGAACTGAAGAGAGCGCAGTCACAGCCGATTCCGGTCTGAGCCCAACTCCAGGTTCCGCTGCTTGCGTTCTGAGGGGCGTGTTGAGTAAGGTAATTGGAGGAGGGATGTAGTCAATGTACAGTAAGGACGTCCCCAAGCAGGTGCCCCCGATCCACAGCTGAACACAGACATAAAGAGGACAGATCACATGACAACATGTCCACCAGTCACAGGTCATGTCTGAGTTCAGGGGTCGACCTCATGGGACTTATCTCACACCCTGGCATTATTATGTGGCAAAGGGTCAGAGACTGCTGCCGCTGTATTGTGCCTGTGCCACATCATTTCCATACAGTAAGCGAAAATAAGCATTTTTCATGTTTTTATTAAAAATGTATTCAAAATTACAATTTTTTTTACAATTTATTTTGTGACATTTACAGCCTGAAGGAGGTGCTTGCAATAATCAGACCTCCATTTACAGCCAGCATTATACTGTGCTACCCTGTACATGCGCAATGTATTTGAACACACCGCTACATTGCACTCAGCTGCTGGGTGCCCTTGCACAATAATTTCTTGCAAATCAAAGGCGCTGCTGTGTACGATCTTTTATTACACACAGCCCAACCCACATTTACTAATGCATCTACAGCATGCACCGAATTGTGTGTGCTTCTGGATCTGCCGCATTGTGCTTGGTCATCCTGTAGGGACTGTGTGCTTGGTCCAAAATGGGGGAATGTTCTTCTATCATGTCATCATGCAGGGACTGTGTGCTTGGTCCCAGATGCAGATGGTCTATCATTCCATCATGTAGGGACTGTGTGCTTGGTCCTGGGTGTGGAATGTTCTTCCATAATTCTATCATGTAGGGACTGTGTGCTTGGTCCCAGATGCAGATGGTCTTCTATCATGTCATCATGTAGGGACTGCGTGCTTGGCCCCAGATGTAGATGGTCTTCTATCATTCCATCATGTAGGGAATGTGTGCTTGGTCCTGGGTGTGGAATGTTCTTCAATAATTACATTATGCAGAGACTGTGTGCTGGATCCTAACTGGGAAATGTTCTCCATACTTTCACTTCTCCATGTCACGCGCAGTCATGGCTGATTCAGATCCCTGGCGTCCGGGCCTTGCGTTCTGTGGGCTGTGTAGAGAGAAGGAAAGGGGTGGAGTGATATACTGTAGTGACTGTACAGTGAGAGTGTGACTAAGGCAAGTGCACTTACTCATGGTCAGGACGCAGATGAAATAAAGTTAGTTTACGTTAGAAAATTTCATTCAGCAGAAAATTTAGTACCCGCCAGCTTGATTGTTGTCAAACAAAATATATTAAACAGATATGTAATCGCTGCTAGTGTATTATGTGGTTGTTGTTTTTTTTTTTTTGGAGTACAGTAAAAAAAAAGTAACTTTTAATAGTTTTATTTTTCCTGTAACTTAATTTTTCCATTGATTTAGAGCATAAACACTACAACTGGAGCGTCCGTTCTGTTTATATCAGTCTGTAGCCCTATCAGAAACATTATACAGCCCGGCACGTGCATAGCATATGGAGATGTAGCAGTGGAGAGTTTGCTTCTTTGTGTCTGTATGTCACATGCCGTCAAGCCGTTATTTACCTCCCATGTAGATGTCCCGTTTACTTGCGCATGTGTATTGAATGCCCCAAATCGTTTATTACAGCCGCAAGAACGGCGCGCAGGATGCAACAGGACAGCTGAGAGAATTGTGTAACTGCTGGTATTTGCTATTCTGGGCATCTGATCTGCTCACGGCCATTTGCAGCCATGTTCTGTCCTCTATTGTCGGCCATTGTGACGTCGTTCTTTCATTGTACCTGGTATTGCGACACTCTGTCCACATGTCACACTTTGTCTTCCTGCGTCTGAACTGATTGTCCGATGATTAGTTTGTTTCAGTCGAATGTAAACTTTATCCAAAGCTGGTTAACATCTAGGTCACCATTAAATCACATCAATGTTTTATTACTTGGTTTCTGTCCCCACTGCTCTTATGTGCTTTGGGCTGGAAAATGAGAAGTGAAGGTTCTGCTTTTTGGCTGGAAATAATCACTTGGAGCCTGTTCCTGCATCACCCTGGATCACAGCCAGCGAGTGTAACCAACCCGTCCCCGGGCGATCGCCTAACTGGCCTCTTTATGGCATGTGTCAGGAGAATGTCTGCCGTACGCCTCCAGCGCACTGTTATTAGGGGGAAGACAGTTCCAGCTCGTATACTCTGCTGATTTCTGGATGATGGCGCCTGGCGCGGAGTGTCGCAGTGCCATAAACTCCTCTGTGTTACGGTCTTTGTACAATGCTACACCTGTTGCTGGTGCTTTATTTTTCTCAACATAAGAACACTTTGAAGAATGCTTGTCCTTATACTAAGATTGTCACGGTGTAAGTCATGCACACATTTCACGGGAGATCAGTGTTGGGCACTCCATGTGTGAGCCTCTGACAGCTTCTATCAGGCAGTGGTTGGCGGTCACTAGGAAGCTCTCTATATTGATTTGATGTCACTAGGAAGCTTTCTACATTGGTTGGCAACCCCTAAGAAGCTCTCTGTTTGGAGGTCAATAGGAAGCTCTCTATATTGCTTGGAGGTCATTAGGAAGCTCTCTAAATTGCTTGGAGGTCACTAGGTAGCTCTCTATATTGATTGGAAGTCATTAGGAAGTTTTCTAGATTGTTTGACAGTCCCTAGGAAGCTCTCTTCATTGGTTGGAGGTTACTAGGAAGCGCTCTATATTGGTTGGAGGTCACTAGGAAGCTCTTAAATTTGATTGGAGGTCACTAGGAAGCTCTTTATTTTGGTTGGAGGTCACTAGGAAGCTTTATATATTGGTTGGAGGTCACTAAAAAGCTCTTTACATTGGTTGGAGGTCACTAGGAAGCTTTCTATATTGATTGGAGGTCACTAAAAAGCTCTTTACATTGGTTGGAGGTCACTAGGAAGCTTTCTATATTGGTTGCAAGTCACTAAAAAGCTCTTTACATTGGTTGGCAGTTACTAGGAAGTTCTCTATATTAGTTGTAGATCTCTAGGTATCTCTTTATATTGGTTGGAAGTCACTAAGAAGCTCTCTATATTGGTTGGAGGTCACTAGGAAGCTCTCTATATTGGTTGGAGGTCACTAGGAAGCTCTCTATATTAGTTGGAGGTCTGTAGGAATCTCTCTATATTGGTTGGAAGTCACTAGGAAGCTATCTATATTGATTGGAGGTCCCTAGGAAGCTCTCTATATTGGTTGGCATTCACTAAGAAGCTCTCTATACTGGTTGGAGGTCACTAGGAAGCTCTATATATTGGTTGGAGGTCACTAGGAAGCTCTCTATATTGGTTGGAGGTCACTAGGAAGCTCTCTATATTGGTTGGAGGTCACTAGGAAGCTCTCTATATTGGTTGGAGATCACTAGGAAGATATTGCAATAGTTTCAAGGTTCAGGTGCTTTATACTTTTACAGGTATACTGCCAGAGCTTCCGATATAAAGGTGTCCCAATTCCCTTATCTTTTTTTGTGTTACACCAATCCAAACAATATCCGATAGCATTCCACATTGGCCATTCACACTACAGATACATCACGTTAGCGGAAAGTCACTGAATCCTGTGCAGGATTCTATGATTTCTCTTCCTTTTTATCCAGATCACTCATGCATTCCAGACTAGTATCTAGTGAGTGAAGCATCTGTGGTGGAAGCTATAGAAATCAGAGAAGCGAAAAAGAGTTAATCTGTTTTTATGAGGCAGTGATTCATTGTTATTCCTGTTGGAGTGAAGTGACCTTGTTAATAGTAACTTTTAATATACCCTTTCATTTATCCAGAGGCCCCTCCGGCCCCTTTGATTGAATACTGGCACATTTCTCACCTGTAAAATGTCAGAATTTAGGGCGTTTTGATGCCTGTCCTCGAATAGAAATGACTGCGCTATCTACATCACTCTCATCACCCAGCTAATATTCCAAAGAAAGAGAAGGGGAGGCAGTTCCCATGGAAACGTGGGACCCACCTTGACTGTCACTGTGTAGGTCACGCAAACATTTCAAGAGAAAAAACCTGAAATGGCGCAGAAATATCACCGATGAATATTGTCTCAGGAAGATGGCATATGTGTGCTGGGTTTATAAGCAGAGTACGAAAATGCTAACTAGCAACGTATGCAGGTTTCTATGGAGAGAAACAATTCAGCCACCGCCTTCTATTTTAAAAGCACGCTTTGGCGGTAATGGATAAGCTGTAGCTGCTGACGTTTGCTGCGGAGATTGCATGCGCCGATGTAAACACACATTTTAGACATACAAACTGCCGACAGCTAACTGTCAGCTGTGTGTATTTTAGAATGTGGCCCCATTATGAAAATGGTGCCGCAGTTGCGCTGACGGACACGGCTGCTCCCGACACTCCAACGACTGGACAGGTTAGTGCAGGGGAGGGGGTGTAGTTTTGTAGGATAGTCTTAAGGTTAGGTTGCGGGGAGGGGATGGAGACTAGAAGAGGAGTCTTAGGGTTAGGCTGTGTGGAAGGGAGTCTTAGGATTAGGCTGTGTGGATGGGAGTCTTAGGGTTAGGCTGCAGGGAAGGAACAGTAAGGGTAATAGAAGGGAGGGTTACGGTAAAAATTAGCATAGGGGTTGGGGAAATAGAGAGCGGTGCTTACCTATCTGCGGCAGGAAGTTTCTGAGGAGCTCCGTTTTCGCAAATGGAGTGTCGAAAACAGCCCTTTTGAAAGGGCCGTTCTCAGTGGCAACCCACAGCCTTGCTGTGGACACTTGTACACTGTGCTATTCAGGCTCCAGCCTCTGCCTTACACCTACAGCTAAAGATGAGTATATATATATATATATATATATATATATATATATGATATGTCCAATCCTTCCGATATCCAACACCAGACCAGACACATACCTCCCAACTGTCTTCATTCCAGCAGGACAGTCAAAATTTTGGGTG